>JAOWBC010000049.1:13022108-13047596 GCA_028566105.1 Hypoplectrus providencianus | reverse complement strand
ACACACACACACACACACACACACACACACACACACACACACACACACACACACACACACACACACACACTTAGATGTTGTCCATTGATTCTGCAACTTCCTTGGATCACTGAGCCAGTTTTTTAGAAACAGTTGAACAGAAGTTTGAGAGCATCTAAGTGCACAGCACACACACTCTTCTTCAGTTTGCTCTTTTGCTGAGTTCATTGATCAGGTAAACATTCTGAGGCCCAGAGGTGATGATCACTCACAAATCACCCTTCCTTTGTCCTTCCCGTCTGCCATTTTTTTTTGCCCTTGATATCTACACCACCTGGAAATTTCTGGAAACACCTTTCTGCCCCTCTTGCTGCTCATATAAAAAAACCTCCCGCTGTGCATGAGTCCAATTTTTCCAAACTTTTGACAGTCGGGAAACACACCAGATGTTAAGAGATTTAACAAAACAGATGTTCTATCACCCATAGTTTTGCTTGCTCTATTTCACCCTTCAGAAAAGTATAAAATGACAAAGCAACATTTGCCATGAAGTAGAAAAATTTCCTAAAGAAATAAAGAGAATCAGCATATTCCATCTACGTATCTATCTTCAAATTGATAACTGATATGTTCCAGGTTGTCCTACGCGGACATTGTCGCTCCTTATAGTAACTTCAACCACTAGAGGTCACTGCCTAATAATAAACATTATAACCTTATAAATGTAATCCTTATAACCCAACTCTCTGCTGAGAAATGATAATGGCCAATGAATATGCTGACAACATTAAAAGCAGATGAAATAACCCTACTGACATCAGCACTGCTATTTTCTCCGACTTTACAAAGCCTCTTCACAGCTACAGAACCATTAACACCACTGATTCTGAGTCTCTTTAAAGCCAAAACAGATCTGAGTCCTTTTTTCTCTCTTATTCATGTTTGTAATAGAATATTTAAGGATCATTTATGAAGTGATGCTTCTAATTAATATTTCATTTAAAGCTCACAGGTGTGTTATTCACACTCAATCTAAAGGTGAAACCTAATAATAGCACTAGAGGCAAGCATTTTAATGAATTTCAGCTTGTCTTTTTTAGAAATTTCTTTATCTGATGAAATATACAACACACGCAGCGAGCCAGAGACTTTTCCTCTTACTTTTCCTCTCTTCCACAGACAAACTGAATAATGTGTCAATGGCTTTTCCTGTCAACACGGTTTGTCTTTTACAGTCACTGCATGCATCCCAGCGACCCATTAAGGCTGCAGCCCTCCTCCACACTTTCATTCTCGCTCATGCATCCGCAGAGTTATCTTCAAAACTCAGTTGACTCTATTTCTCTCCCTCAGATCAGCTCACACCGCACTCCCTCTGCTCCGACTCTGTGTCTACCTCCCTTCATCCAGAGCTGCATATTGAAAGGATACGTGGTCTCACTTCATGAAGCTTTGAGTCTCATTTAAATAGATGCAGCAGCTGGGCTGACACGCCAGCCTCGCCTCGTGATTCCATGCTCCTCTTGCAACAGGAGAGAGGGGAGAGCGGAAGCCGACAATGGTGTGACAAATTGCGTTTTCTTATTTTCATTCTGCTGATTTATTCCTTCCCTCTGCTGCACTGCCACCCATCAGCACCCCCGCTATCCGCACCCACAACCCTCAGCCACTCCCCCATCCTGTTTCCCATCTCGCTATATCCTCTGGAGCGGAAGGCCTATAGCAGTGGTAATGAGGGAGGTTAATTGGCCTTGCTGTGTCTTTAGGAACCTGGGTAGTGATGATGGTAGTGTGGGTAAGGGAGGGGAGGGCAATTTTCTCAATTTTCTCCGGAGGCCCACCTGCTTACCCTCTGCTGTTTTCAAATAATCTGAAATCTTCCCTACTGAGAGTCCTCTTTATCTTGGCAGTGTACAGATAAAAGAGAGACTTTCCATGTGGAAACTTTCATACAGACAGCGACACCTTTCACGCTATTCAATTACTCAGGGGTCACACTCTGATACTGCATGCCATCACAAAGCTGAGTTGATTTGCATTTACAGGGAATGATAGCATGGAAAGAAAGGCGATGAAATGGTCACAGTGATGGATTGCCCGTCTCTTGCAATTTCCATGGCTCCGCAAGTTGTTGATGCACATAGTGAAATGACTGAAAATCATAGAGTGTGTTTATGTGCATACTAACATTCTACTTTCACAACATGTCAGGGTTAAGATGTGTACACTGGACACGAGTAATATGGTTATACGTATACACATACTCGTTTCTGTTGCTTCAGCAAACAGGGATGATATCACTGTGGTGGACTTACATGCACTCTGCTGGCATCTCTATCTGAATGAAGGATGAGTCTGACGATACAGTTTCTGATGTATAAATACATCAGACTTTTTCTTTCACTCCTGTTCACTGTTTTGGATCATCAGATCTTTCACTTCTGACTAACTTCTCTATAATATGGATGAACCCATGCACATACAATACCCATAACAAACCATACCCATAACATAATAGTAACCAGTCAAATTAACTCAGGGTATTAAAACAACTACAGTCAGGGTATTAAAACAACTACAGTATTTCTCTCTGAATTGTGATGGAGTAAAATGAGCCTATAAAGTAGCTAAAGTGGAAATAAATAGATGTGTGTTAACATTCTTAACAGAATTAGAGGTCTAACAGCAGATTTCCAACAGGTTTAGTCACAGACGTCTCAATGCTTCCTATTCATATTCTAAGGAGAGCAGGTGTGCAGCTGTAAACTGCATGTCTGGAGCCTTGTGACATGTCTGATTGGGGTACATTCATATCATTTGCAAAAAGTGGACCAGACTTCAAGTTATTGCAAATAGGGACTTGCAAAGAGGCCAGCTCACCAACCTCAGTCCAAGCTCCAGAAAGAGGTGATGAGGTTCTGAAATGAAAAGGAAACAAGATTCAGCAGGGACATTGCTTATTTCACACCATGCATTTTTCACTGGATTTCTTTTCGATGAAATAACAGTAAAGTTACCAAGCAGAAAAACAGGGACCTTCCAAAGAGCAGTGCATTTGACCAGTTGGATGCATCCAATAATAGGGCCCAGCAGAGAATGGAAACCCACCTACCTTTTTTGTTTGTTTTTTTAACTATAGGAGAGTTGAGTTGTTCATGTCCTTGTCAGACCAGGCACACATGTGCTGTTAGACTTTTAGGTAGACTGTTCCAGGGTGTGGGGCATAATTTCAAAGGCTGCCTCTCTGTGCCTTTTAGTCCTGTAGGAGCAATCACAAAGTTGCAGTTAGATGATGTGTCCATGTCAGTAGGAAGTTTTTAGCAATATATAATCAGAATAACTACAGGGATGACGTACATCAGAAATACATCAAATGGATGCTATTGTGAATGTAAAGACACTTGCTGTGAAAATTGGGAGTCATTAAATCAAATAGGCTGGAACAGGCAAATGCTGAGCAATAGTAGTGAATTGAAAAACCTGTAATGCCAAAGAGTCAATTGGATCTAGAACATTAGCAGCAATTTTAAAAAGTGGCAGTGAAAGGCACCTTGTTGAGAACATTTTTCATGAACACTGTGTAATCATAGCTATATGTGTACTTACATATTGCATTAAATTACCTAATGGTTTGTGCCTGCATGATCCATGCTTTTAATCTGCAGGTAAGGTTTGGACCATATGAGCCCAATAGAAGTAAATGATAACTGAAGCCATTTGTAACTAGACTAAAAGCTGTATTTATGTGTTATTCCCATCAGGACACAGGGGTTGTGAGGTCACTGGGATCCATTATTCCCCATCTGTCTCTTTCTTTCTATTTACCCTTACTTTCATCAGCCCAAACACCTCCTTCCTCTCTATTTCCACTCCATCTCAGCCACTCCCTTCTTTCTCCATCCCAGTCCCTTCATCCATCTTGATGCTGTGGTCAGTCAGGCCACCTCAGGTGACCGATGAGCATGGCCATTGATCACTATAAAGTCAGCCTTTTACACTTAATGAAATCCCTGTTCGCTCACTCCACACATGCAAAGTGTCTGGAGGGGCTCCACCAACACACCCACACACATATGGAAGTGTAGTATTGTGGGAACTTGATTAAATCAATACAAGTAGAGAGAGACGGAGGAGTAAGCAGATGGATGGATTCAGCTGAGCATATTCATGTGTCCTACTCAACACCGATGCTTTTTCACCATCAAGCATCTGTTACGTTTCTGCTTGACTTTTTGCCCCTCTGCCTTTCTGCATGTTTTTGTAGATGGCGTTGATGAATGATATCAAGGAGCCTTTGATTTGTGATGGGGTGCTCAGGTGCATCTTGACAGACTGGCAAAGTGTCAAGTTTCATTTACAATATACAGACCCTGATCACAGGCATCTCTCAAAGTGCTTCATAAGCTAACAAATAGAACAGACTGAACCCACACAGAGTGGACAGCTAATACCAATGGAGGTCAGAGAAAACTGTTGATAAGAGGTTGTGGAATATGAGCCCAAGTGGCAGCTTTGAAGGCCTTTGTTGCGCTAGCGAAATACTACAATATGTGTGTGTAGAAATAAAATTATGGCAATTACCTCCAAGTTGAACCCTTCATGAATGAGTGAAGCGGAGCTAGAGTATGCCATTGAAATATTGCACAGATTGCATGGATATTACAGCACACAACAACAAAAAAATTATGTGTCAGACTTTATTTATAAATATAATGGTTACTTTATACTGTAAGTCAGCAAACCCATTTTTATGTTTGAAAGAGGACGCTGTCCACACTGTTCTCTCATCTGAGTTGTTACATGCTTTGCATCATAGCTTGGATGGTAAGTACTGAGTGATTTGTCAAGTACTTGCAAGAAATATGTGCTAATCCAATCTCTCTAATCTTGGTTTTCATGTATGAAAATAACCAGATCTTCAATGAAATAAAGCAATGGCCCCAGAGACTTCCACTTGCCAACCACTTGCAGCTTAGTGCTGATTTTACTTGAATGGGAATGAAAATATTAAATTGTTCAGCTCTTCCAGACTTGTCCAATAAAAAATCCCAAAATATTTTGGGCATCATGGCCTCACGTGACGGACTCTACTATTTTACCTGTAAAAAATTGTCTTCAGAACCTTCCTGGTGTCTTAAGAGACACCAAGAGATACTATCGAAGTTAAAGACTTTGAAACACTGACAAATCAGATCATCATGGAATTTTTCTGGAGTTGGGCTTTAAGAGACACACAGTAACACAGTCTTTCCAACAGAGGGTCAATGCAGGTCAATTCAAACAGACAGTATGACAGAAAAAAAATAATGCTAAGCATGCTCTAGTAGAAAAAAAGTGTTTCCATTGGTATTTAAATAGAACCACTCTTACTCAAGAGGAATCTGCTAAAGAGCATCATCATCCATAACCACTTCACCCATAGCACCCATCCACATGCATGTTAATTGGTTGCAAACAGAATTTCTAATTTAATGTCCATGGTGAAGGAGGATTTTGGAAACGAGGGCAAAATGCATCCCTCCAGCAGCTATCCCTGGCTCAGGTAATACACTGAATAAAACTACACAGTACATGCCAGCATTCATTGGTAGAAGCAGTGCAGAATATGAAATGATAGAAAATAGGTTATAAACAAAATATAACAAAATACAAGTTTCCCATACTAGAAGGTGTGTTGCCCATTTCACGCACTAATAATCCTACATATAAGCTGTAACCTGCATCTAAAATGAAAAATCTGACACACCAGTTTATAGGCTTCCACTTACTGCTGCATTCAAACTCTGCAGGAGGGTGACTCAGCTTGCCCCAGTGGGGAGTCTCCTCAATTCATCTAATGGCAGGTGGTACTGGGTGGTACTGGGCACTTATGAGATGACTGACGTAAATAACTGAGAAAATAACTAAGAGGGCTAATTTTGAAATGGAAAGAGAAGTATGAATGTGAACCACAAGGTGCTGAATCAATGGATGGATCAAGCAGAGAGGGCAACAGCAAGTGAGAAGAGAAGCTGGATGTATGTTAGGCTCAGATTATCTCGTGAAAATCAGTAAACTTTATGCTTTTTACATTTTCAGCCCAGCTGCCAAATTAAATGTTGCAATTGTACATTTCAGATAAAATTCCTATCTACATTTCTGATGCACAAAACATGTTGAATATGAAAATGTCTAAATTGTTGCAATCTGTTCTCATTGTGACACTTGATAATGCTGCATTAAACAGATTGTGAACAACTAAAGAACACAATGCGTTATAAATGTAAAACCTGTTGACAAAATGCCTAAAGCTCTACTTCCCAGAAATATTAACAATATTAGTATTGTTTTTCTGTCTCATTTAATGGCACCTCACAGATATGTGATAATGCTTGAGCTGTCATTAGATAGTGGTTTAGCATTATAAAGAGTGAACCTATAAAATCTTTCAATATAATATGAATTTCAGCCCATCCCCTTAGACACTTCTTAACACAGCTGTATTACACTGTCCAAATGAGCTGACAGCAGTCCAGCTCCTCCACCAGGAAGTCTGCCATGTACATCTCTCCATCTTATTGAACAGACAGGATATTCAGGTGGGCTGATAGTCTACTGTTGTCAGAGAAGTGTCAAATTATTCATGATTCTTCTGCCATACACCCAATGCAAGAAAATTATGGCAATACATTTTTCGTGTAAAAGCTACTGGGAAGGTTTCCTGTACGGCACAATGAGCTGAACTTTTAATCCTGTGTGTTGTAAATCTTGTTATAGAGGCTGTGCTAAAGAGGGTATTAGTAAGTACAGGGTGTTGACTCTATTTATGTACATGCTACGTGTGGTCTGGAAATTATGTGTTTTTTACTTAGATGTTACATAAAACATCTCTGAACATCTCCATTGGTGGCCTGAAATAGGGGATTAAGAACTGCTGTCAAGAAATTGTGGTTATTTTTCCACATAATTTTAATACATACTCAAAACACACACATTGTAACCAAGCATTTTTTCTCTCTCAATTTTATAGAAACACGAAACACAGGCACACACACATTAGAGTGTTTGCGCAGCCTTGAAATGGAAGACCAAAGGAACATTAATGGATCTATCAAGCCTCTCGTTGTCCTCCTTCCAACCATAGAGACATCAAAAACAACCTTGTTGCTACTCTGCCACGGACAGCTTAGCCAATCTAAGGCAAAGCAGAGGAATAAACAAGTCTGCAGGAGAGGAGATGAGAAGCGAGGAACAACATGAAAGAAATGAGACATCTAAATAGAGAGAACATTGAGGATTTTAGGCAGCTTTTCTCCACATATACAATGTTATCAAAACTTTTCTTTTATTTACCCCCTCAAACCAGATGAGAATTCTCAGATGAGCTCCTCTGTTACGTTACTGTCCAGCGAGGTAGACTGACCCATAACACTACTCTGCATTTTTCACTCGACAACAATTCCTTTTCACTGTCTGGAAACCATAATTAGGCGTGTTTGGAATCTCTCAATGCCAGTTAAGTAAAGTTTATGGGGCTGTAGAGCAAAACTGTTCATAAAGAGTAGAATGTAAAAGAAATGTTGTTTGTACTCATGTTTAGTAATCTGCAGTTAGCATGTAGACATAAACACACACACTGAATATTCCCCTGACAAAAACCGATTTTTTTGTTGCATTTTCCTGGAAAATCCTACAAAATACATTAAAACCCAACACAACTGTTAATATGGAGTAATTAAAACTATGATTACCAATTACTTTCAATAGTATGTTATCATGTTTTTAATAGTGTTCTGTCTGTTGTTTGTTTTTTAATTGTTTTTTTTTTTCTTTGTTCTTGACATCTCTGGAAATGAGGACTTGCCTTCCATGATTCCTTGAAACTAAAATGGAAGAAAGTGTAAAACTAAAAGGCATTTCAAAATGTGAGAACCAGCCAAAATGTCCCCACTTTCCAAAATATCCTCAATTTGTTTGTTAAAAAAAGGAATGTGGTCCCCACTATGTTCCAAGAACAAGTTGTCTGAGCACGCGCGCACACACACACACACACACACACACACACACACACACACACACACACACACACACACACACAGCAGGTCATACTGTATGCACTGTAGCAAAGATGTGGTACTCCGGTGGTTGCTTAAGGGCAGCCTGGTTCCTTCAAAATTAACTCTGTATCCAATAAGGTTCTACGTCAGACAGGCATGAGAAGAGGCAATAAGCACAGCTGGGAACAGGAAAAGTGGGTCCTCACAATGTGTATATGTTGTGAATCTTAACTCTCATTCTGTGAGTCTAGGCCTCATTTCTCTTTCAGTGCAGACCTTTTATTCCTCTGCCTCTCCATGTTTCACCTACTTTACATCACACAACCTTCCCTGCAGTACGCCTCTGCCTATCTTCTTCTTTCTTTATCTCCTCTCCTCATGCCGAGGGTGCCTCGATGGCTTTGCATCTGATTGAGATTCAATTTCTATTAGATGGAGATTACATTGACATTAGATAAATATTGCTTACAAAACCCAGAGGATACCCTCAGCTTTTAATACTTGTGGGGGAGTCATCAAGAAATACTATCTCTTTGTCTTTCTCACGTTCACATTAAAGCTGCTAATGGTATGTTGTTGACAGTTCTGCAAACATCTGTACATTACATTCAACAATAATGTTTACATATTAAAGGGATAGTCATTCACATTTAATCACAAAGCTCTATGCCAGTTTACATTTTAAATTATGATATAGTTTTATAATTTTGTAATTATGCTGTTTTTCTTGAGCTAAGTATGACGCCACAATGTAATTATCACATGCAACTATAGCGGTATTGCCACTTCCAACAGCACAAATATTTCCTCTTGGCTCAGATACCCACTCAGAGTGCAACTTCAGACGCTGGTGGGAAGTAGCTGAAAGACAGGAAGTGTGATGTTTATAAGTCAGTTGTGTAATTACCCTGTGGCATTATTCAGGTCACTCACAGTGTAAAGGTCAAACAGAAAGAATAGACATGAGAAGAGTGAAAAATCAAAGCTTCTTAAGTTTTTTTTTTTTTTTTTTACATTTTTCAAACCCGTAAGCATACTATTACATTTCCATGGCCTGTGTCTAGGTTCAGAATAGATCCACCTGTATAATTATGTCTAATTACTGTAAGTGCTGTATTATTTCTTTGTTGCTTTAATCAGTTAAATATAGTCCTGTTACGGAGCCAGCATCACCTTGATGAATAGTTTCTACGCTAATGTTGTGGTTAAACTGTAAATCCTGGTTACCAGTTCTCAGTATCTATCTACAAAAGATCCCTGGAGCAGCAGAAGCACAGGGGTTTCAGTTTCAAAGAGAAGTTTGTTGAAGGGTTAGTAAGGCACATTTTTATTTAAACAAATGGTACTCTACACCAGTTAATAGATATCATTCTTAAAGGCCAGACTGCTCTGATATTCATGACTCATTGGAGACCTCCTGATCACTAGTTCCACAACTTCAGGCTGTTCTCATTTACACCTCCTACTTTAACTTCAAATAAATATAGCTCACATAGTCAGGAGCTGGGAGCAGTGGTGGGAAAGCGTTCAGATTTCTTATATCCTAAGTACTAATGCCGTGCTGTGAAAGTACTCTACTACAAGCAAAAGTCCTTTATTAAAAAACTTCACTAAGTACAAATGTACAAGCATAAAATTTTCAAAAGTAAAGTGTTTCTTATGCAGAGGGACGACTCTGATTGTTTTTGTTGTTCCAAACACAGTCTTAGATTATTCGTATTAATGCATTTATGTAAGCAGAAATTTAATCTTGAAACAATGGGGTGCATTTTAACGACTTAATATACATTTATGAGGCTCAATGAAATAAAAAATAAAAAAAATCAATTTTAATTTTTAAAATTGTTTTTCCATGTTAAATCTCGACCTAAATAGTGACTAAAGTTGGCAACAAAAACCAGTGGAGTTCAAAGTCCAACATTTAGCTTTAAATGTAGACGACTAGAAGTATAAAGTTAAATCAGACAGAAAAAATCAAATAAAGAATGACCACTTTGCAATATTTAATAGGACCAGCATATGTAAAGTCATCATACGGCGAACCTTTGCATGGGGTTACTTACACCATTTCTTAGCCAACAAGGCAAGAGGTTCTGTGACTTGTGTTATATATAATTTATTTTGGAAACCCTCCAAATCCTGCTTTTATTAAAAAAAAAAAAAAAAAAAAAAAAAAAGAAGCTCTACAATAAATAAATAAATAAATAAATAATAAGTCCACAGTGAGGCTTGTTTACTATATTGAATATTCAGTTTGGTTCTTCAGGAAAGAGATGTTGTTTTTCAAATTTATAATTACAAAATATCATCCTTCGGCAGAAAAACATGATGGAAAGGAAATGGAAGTATGAAGCAAGTCCCTTTGGTCAGATACGAGACTCAGTCTTTCAATCTTTTACCAACTCTATTTCCCCAACACTGGAAAATATTAAATGGCAAACATACTGTTCCTTAAATTGTGAAACAGATTCAGTTCGTTAATGCTGAATCCATATATGATGAGTTAAGGGAGACAGGGAAAATCCTTGTCCTCTGGATGTACCAGTAGTGTCAATAGAAATGGGAGAAGTCAGGCGCTAAATGACTCATTATGATGTCCATGCATGACATCCAGCATTAGCATATCAAATCATGCCAGTGCTGAGCTGCCCTTGAGTTGGAGGCAAGGGGGAGCACGTGTATGTTTGCCTGTCAGAATTAAAGGAGGAAAAGCAGAATACACACACACACACACGCACACACACACAGCTACACATCTCAAATATTCTCTCTTCTCTTTCTAACACTAGCAAAGCCATTAGCAAACTATTGAGTTGTTACAAAATGGCAAAATCATAATGGTATCAAGTCAAGCTCCGGAAACAATGTTTGTGCTGGTACTGATACTTTCCATCTGTTTTCATTAAAATGAAAATGAGACAGCTCATCCATCTCTCTGCCAAAGTAAAATGTATCTAGGGAACAAGGACTGTGAAGGCATTCAATATCCAATATCCATTCAAATGACTGTTCGACTGGTATGTACCGTATGTATTTCAATGAATTAATCGTAGCTGGGGTCATGAAACTTCACATTTCGCCTGAAGATTGGATAGGAATTTCAAAAAGTTTGTCCAGCCTTGAGAAGGAAGTTGTTACACTGCTGAAGTTCTTTATGTCATGTTCTTACTGTATAATTCACCTCATATGCCATATTGAAACCCAAATAATGGGAATATTTGGAAAATCCAATCATTACAAATTGGGTGTAACATCAGCCGTTTCTTATTTCATATTTTAATATTTATTTTATATTTTCAAAGTATATTTGATCATTATTATTTGGAATGAGTTGTATCAGTGATCAGTTTTAATCAGTCAGTTTTAATTTTTATTTTAAAGGAAACCCAACAGAGGTCATTTACATACATATTTCTCCACCTGATTGTTAATGCTTATTTATTCCTCACATGTCCTTAGTGAAATCCATTCCACTGGCGCTTATGGAAATAAAGATATAAAGAAACATACCTAGTCCTTGATATCTGACAGGCATAGTCAAAAGCAAGATTTTTCATTCATTATTTTATTGTTTTGATAGCTGGCACAGTCACAGGCAAATATTTAAAATGGTAGGAAGCAAGTTAATTAGGGATGTAAATGGAAATCGCTTATAATCCATTGGAATATGGACTGTGGTGCCTCCAGGCTTGCCAGCTACTTTTATTTGGCCAGCATGTTTTTCACAGCTCTTCACTGCAAAATGATAAAATAAAATGAATGCATCTATGCTGCGGGTAACTTGCAACAAGAAGCAATCACGGTGGAGAGGAAGAAAGAGTCCACAATGGCTGGATGTATTAAGATAACTTGATAAAGTATTGGAGTTGGTGCCCCATTCATTCCTATGAAAGTTGCTCAATGGTGCGTGAAGCCTACTTTGGTGGATAAAATTATCCCGATCATTGGGCGACATCTATTTCGTCTTATGAGACTTTCAAAAAGTAATAAGACATAATGGTTATTTGTAAAAACAAAACAAAAACAAAAACAACACACACACACACATCATATATTTGAGACTCTACTGAGAGTGTCACTGTTATTCTTTTTTTTTTTTTTTTCATTTTACCACTAAATAAAATGGATACCAGCATTGGTATCTAGAAAAATTACTAAAATATTAATATAATAATAAAATTAATAAGCAGTAAAGTAGTTGAAAATTCTGTCTTTGGACGGATTAACTGCATTATCACAGCTCTCCAAAGTAAACAGGTGATTTGACAACCCCTGATATCACAACCTGATTTATACAGAGAGATTTATGTGGGTCATGTTTATTAAACTACACGTTTACATGTGTAAGTGGGAAAAAAAGCCAGGGAAACCAGCTGTTTGAGGCTTCCTACGTATTAGAATAAAGCAAAGCAGTAAGCGGAGGCAGTATAAAACTTTAATCTCCTCCTTAGGTCTTCTTGAGTTCCTGTTCTATCCTTTTGCTTTTGCAGAGAGCACAGGTTTGCTTTGCTTTCCTCTTCTCTCTATGTCCTCTCAGTCTTCGGGCACAGTTTGAGGCTATGCTGTGAGAGTCTACCTTTTCACGTGACCCTGCTGAAGAGGTTCTCTTCACCTCTTCCAGCTTGTTCACCATCTTCTGCCATTTCTCCTCCACCTCCCTCAGCCTACTGGATGGCATCCACTCTTGCGAACTCCATTGCCGTGATTACAGTTAAGTCTTTTTCAGAGGCAGTTCTGATCTCGGTGCTGTCAGGAAGGAGATCTCCTTTTCTTTAGCCTCCTCATCCCCTCACCTTTGTTTGATGTCAGATTGCTGTTATTTGTGTTCTTTGATCTTCGTGTTTTTTAGATTCTCTGTTAGGTATGAACAACTGTCTCTGTAGACTTTCTTTTCAAGCATTTAATGTTTTCATCCAGCTAGATGAGGCTCTTGATAGTTAAGTACCTCTCTCCTCCCTTAGTGTTCTTACAGCTGAATAAAGAGCTTGTCAAAGTTTTGCGTGTCCAAACTGGCAGCACTCAATTATGTATTTATTTTGAATTATACATTTATGAAGATTTCCCATGCATCCCCAATGCAGGGTGTTTGAGGTGAGTTTAAGAATGTATAAAAATGACAGACAAAGATGAGTAAATTACACAGTGGAGATGGAGATGACAGTGTGGGTGCAGACCTCTGTCAAAACCAATCGTGAATTCAAATACTCTCCGATAATCTCTTTTCCCAATTTGGGAAGTCGTTCCAACCAGGGGGCAACCTCCCAAAGAATCAAAATCAAAAGTACCTGAAGCCTGAACATTTTCAGTGTTCTGATCTTCATGGATACATAATGAAACTACTAATTAAATTTATTACCATTAAAATCTTGTCACCACATTGCGGTCTCAATCACTGTTGTTACTCAACAAGCTGGTTGCTGTGTCCAGTCTTTATGTGGACATGAAAATGATAGGAAAACGGACCAGATCCTGAAATATCTTCAGAAGCAGTGTTTTCCTGATCATTCTGACTGTATATGAATGCAGCAGAAGTCTCATAATTAAACAAAATGTAAAAATGTGTTTGTGTATCCTCCCTGTGATTTAGAAAATGTAATGTATGTAAAAGTTTGTATTTATTTTTTATTTTTCCATTTTCTTGAGAACATAGACAATCTGCATCGATATCATAACCTCGTTTGACTCCTATGGAAGCTTATATAGTTGTGTTGAACAAGTTGATGCTCTTATATATTTCAGCTCAGTTAATCTTCTTATTGTCTTACGAAAAACAAGGCAGCTTAAATTCCTCCCCTGGTTGACTACCACAGCTGGGCATACCAACAGGGTAAGAATGAGGTGGTGAGTGGTGCAGCATGTGTGGGTGTGATGGGGAGCATATTGTTACTCATTGTGTGTGAAGATGGATGGAAAAGCCTCTTATTTAACATCCATATGCATGTGATTTTAATGTCCCAACTCGTAGTTATGAGTCATACTATAAGTCAGTTATATTACAGAACGCTGAATAGTGCATAAGTATCTCCACATCGTGTGTCTTTCCAGTGTGAATATATACATTATCTCTGAGCTCTTCACTGCTTGGATTTATATGCTGGATGCCAACATGTATTTAAGCTAGCCAAAGTTAAGGTAAGATTGATTGGTTCTAAATGAAAAGTCTATTTTAACTTCTAACATAATAGTTGTATATTCTTAAAACATTAAAAGGTCAAAAATTGAGGTACTGTGACATTGTGGTCATGTGTTTTCTTAATAGACAGTGCTGTTGTTATTTCAATCAAGAGTAGTAGAGTGTAGTTGTAGTTTTTAAACTGATATCAATATCAGTCTGAAAATGGAAAAAAATCCCAGTCACAAAATGTATTGCCTCTCAGTCTGGTATGCTGATTCAAGTGCTGGGTAAAAAATGTATTTTAATTTGCACCAACACAACTGTACTCAAGGGCGAGGGCAACTTTATTTTATAAATACCTTTATTATAAAGTCACATAAAATAAGACAAATTTACACAAAAAAAAAAGAAAAGAAAAAGAAACCCAGGAGAACCAGGGTTTAAATACTGCAGAAGCTGATTAGGTAATGAGATGCAGGTGTGCCAGCTGAGAGAGCTCAGGTGCTGCAGTAGCCACGCCCATGAACACACACACACACACACACACACACACACACACACACACACACACACACACACACACCGGTGTTGCTTCTCCCAGGACTGTCTTAATGCCAAGGATCCGGTGAATTCAACTGAGGACAGGAAAAGAGTTTTGCCTTTCCGCTGTAGGACCCGACTCAAATGGACCTGTTCTAGGAAGCATACCTTCCTCTATCTGTAAACAGTACAGCAACATATTTTAAATACCCCACAAATTATCTGAGCAACTGTTGGCAACAAAGTACTCCTCGCAGTATGTCTAGACTTTGAAACAATATTGTAGTCTTTAAGTGTTTTCGTGTTACATCCTCAGTTCTGTTCACAAGCCTTTAAACAGTAAATAAAACCAGTCGCTTTTCATCTCACTTTTATCTTCCTGTATACATGTGGGACTGTGTGTTGTTAGACAAGGAGGATGTAATGTACATTGCACAAGCCTGCAGAGAAAATGTGATTCTGTTTCTGCGTGCCTTCAGGCCATTTCTGCCTAGCTGTGATAACAGTGCATTTACAGGTGAACTGACAGAAATAGTGCACCATATGATGTATAATAACTATCTGATGGATGGCAAACGCTGCTAGCTGTTTCATGTAGTCTGTCTGATCTGAGTGGTTTTGTAATCATGGAAAAATAAAGCATGCTTGCTTTTTAAACACACCGAAGTTATTTATTGTAGATTATTGATAACAAAAGATTTGAAAGAGCAGAATCGTAAATCGTAGCGCTGCTCTATCTCCAAGTCAACCTTCAAGAGCACTCACATTCAGATTTGTTTGGGTGCAATTGAATTTGTGCATGAATGCATGAATTGCTGCTCATGTTCACTAAGATGTATGATTGCTCCGAGTTTAAATTCCCTCTTCTGCCTTCAAACTGAAAGTGGTCACAGCACCATATTTTAACCCCCTTATACAAGAAACATTGACACAATATAACCAAAATGTGTGTGAATGTCTGCTTGAATGCTGTTTTTTTTTTTTTTTTTTTTTTGTAGACACTTTTATTTGTTACAAAATGCTATGTAAATTCAGTCCATTAGCCATTTACCTGTTTCACCGCATTTATCTTCAGTTTGGCCCTAGGGGACTGTGTTGTGCATGGCTCCTGTCCAGTCCGTTGGATGCTCAAGCTAAACACCTGATGTTCTTGTAAAGTAATACAAACTTATAAAACTTAAAAGTTCACAGTCAGGGCAATCATTCCAATAGCAACCCAGAAAGGACATCTCCTTACAATCAGCCATCAGTATGTCAAGACAAGATACAGGGGATTGTTTGTTAAATCCTTCCCAGGCAGTCCTGTGCCAGTGAGATGTGCCAGGATACTGCTCTTTACAGGGGTTTTTGTCTTTTGAGTGCTGTCATTTGATGTCTACGGCCAACTGTTGTGTGACTACACCCACTCATTTTAATCTCCAGGAGGATGTGCGATCTCTCTCTCTCTCTTATCAACCATACAGGATGGACACTTTTAACACAAGAACATTTTCAGTATGTGATGATCTCAAACAGTGTTTTTTTTTTTTTTATGTCCCCCAAAGCAAAAATAAAAAAGATTTACGATTTAGCCCCAACCCTCTAACCTAAACTTTTTATTTGCAACCAGGCCTGTATCCCCCAACAGGGTGATTAATTTCATCAGTAGACATGGAATCCTGCTTGACAACAACAATATTTTTGTTGAAAATATATTTCTTGCTTACTCTGAATGCAGAACTAGCAAGAACCAGCCTTCATGCATTTTAAAATGTGAAATGTGTGTGCCTTGGACTACCTCAGTTTATATCCACACAAGATAACCCTACCACCATGTCATCTGAATAAAAGTCATCTGGCGTTCTTGTTGTGTACTGTCATTTGTTGCATGTTGTGCAAAAGCAGGGAGAAATATGAAACTACTCTACATGTACTGAAGCTGATAAGCATTGTAGAAAATGTTCTTAGTATTTAGTGTCTCTGAAAACCTGGAAGCAGTGTATCCCATGGTACACTGTATTCAACAAGATCTGCCAAACCATAGCCAACATTCACTCAGTTTGTGTGTGTGCATTTGTGTGTGTCAGTGCAGTGTGTGTTCCCCACTAGTCATGACTGTGCTTGTACTAGGCTGACTGTTGGAAGCATATTGTGAGCAGGCCACGGAGCTCCGCAGTAGTTTTTGGGTCTGGTTAATATTTGTCTTAGCCTCTTTGAGACTCAGACAAGAAGTCTGTTTTTGCACCAAAAAGTTTGTTAGCATGTTTGCAGCTGGTAGCGTCTGACACAGTGGCTGTGAAACACATTCAAATCATCAGCCATGGGGTAACAGTGTGTTTCCCTCTCTGCTGGGGGTTTCTTTTACAGCTTTTGATTTGTTTTTCGGAGTTGTGATGTACCTAATCCATCTTGCGCGGTCAGGGTTAGGACATCTCCCCTTCAGTAGCAGTACAGTCAATGTTGGACATTTTAAACATAAAAGCAAGTTTAAATATTGCTTTAATGTAATTTCACAGGGTACAACTGTTTTTGACAAAGTGAATGAATGGATATTCCTTGTTTTTGTACTAAAAACTTGCATCCCACAGAGCTGAGATTGAAGAAAGGTGAGGAAGGTTTTTCATCTTCCATACTTTCTTACTTCCTCTTATATGTATACCGGAAAACAGGTATTATGTCACCTTTCTTTTTTGTTTTTTATCTATAACCTCACCCTGGATGATCCTTCTCCACAAGCATGTGCGTAGACATCCCTCAAACCATATGTGAATACAATTTCCAATCTTAAGCCCGCAAGGAAACCATGCTAATTGCAAAAGGTTAATTTTTCATTTGAATTCATTCTGAGGCTCCTCTTAAAGATTACTGTTTCACATGATGAGTCATGACAAATTATGGAAGTGAAATTGTTTTGTTTAATTCTCTGTCTCTGTAAATCACCACGGTCATGGTATTAGAAACAGGTCTCACGGCAAGAGCTCGCCATTACATAATTACACGCAAATTAACGAACAAATAAACAACACGATCAATCAATAAATCCATTCAGTGGACCTGTCTCTTGGGACTCTTATGGCGTCTGTTACATTATCAGCCGAGTGACTCCTCCAAAAGAAGAAGACAGTTGGTAACAAAGCTAATTGGTTCTAAGATGACATCTTAAATTAATCTATGGGTGTGAAAACAATTTAACAGAGGGCTTCTTCACCGTCACATTGTTCTTGAATATCTTCTCTTCAAAGATGCAAACTCCTTAGCATACAATGCACGTGAAGATACTTAAGTGCTGATTTGCATTCAGCCCCACATTGGTTTAAATAGCTTTAAAATGATGGACATACACTCACTCAAAACACAACCCCAGCAGGAATTAACTATTGACTCCCCTCTCCATGCTGGCCTGGTCTCACAGTTTGGTCACTCCTTCTTAATCAGATTGCTAATATTAATTGCTGGGCACAGCAGCACAGAAGCACTGATTCTGACAATTAAACCACAATGTTTCACAGTGTGGAGAGAGATTATTCTGCAGGGAGTGTTTAACCTCTGCAAACGGCTCCCCACACCTGTCCTGTCTTTTACTGAGTTTTAATTTGTATTATTAGTATTTAACTTTCCCTCACTCTCGCTTCCAGCATCAAAACTGTAAATAACAGGATAAAGCTTTGACAGCTTTGCAGGTCTGACAACTAAGGATGGACAATCATTTAAACATTTTTTGTATAGGATAGAATTTTATGACCATGCACAAGGGCAAGATGCTACTGAAATGTTTGCCGTTAGCCTGATAACTGCCTGTCCAAGCTGCCTCTGATGGGTCATCAGGTCAAGAACATGACCTCTGATTGGTCCACAGACCCAGCCTAAAGCACCATGGACAGCGAGTGGACAGCTAAAGATGGAACGTCTGCTCTTGACTGTTACCACGGACAACATGAATAATTATCACAGGAGACTTTTTGCACCCTGTAGTTCAAGGCTGGATAACAAAGCTTCTGAATGAGATGGAACAACATGGAGTTTAGCTTCTGGGCTAAAATGTAGGTCTCCCACATGCAGTGATCAAGAGATATTTAAAGTGTGATTATTATGCTGTCATGCACACACAAAAAAACTCACTCTATTTTAAATCATTTAATAAAAAAAGCCCAAACACCAGACAGGTTATACATGACCAATAACCTCAGACAATTACTACCTACAGTAAACACAAATACAAAAACGTTTTCTAATTTATCCTGTATATGTATTCTCAATGCTTTTTCAACTTGCAGAGGGTAAAAAATACACCTTAATCTGAAAGCCTCAGTGTCTTATTTTTGGATGTGTGCTGCAGGCTTTTTGATTTACTGTCATATTTGGCTATCCAATACAATTCTGATGACGGCTGAAAGTGAGCTACAGCTGATCTACATTTATTATCCTTAACCACTTATTGGAGTAACTTATCCAAACTGGCACTGGGCCAGAGGCAGGGTTCACTCTGGACAGGGCAGAGACAGACATCCGTACATGCTCTCACCTACGGGTAAATTACAGTTACCTTTGTGTCTTTAAACTGTGGGAGGAAGGTATAGGACCTGGAGAGAACTGATACTGGGAAACATGTATGTCTACACAGATTTGTGTACATATGTGCAAAAAGAGAAAGAAAGAGAAAAAATGTAAAACAACTCACAGAAAGAAAATTGGAGTTATTGTTAGTATAATAGGGGTGCATACTCACCAAGATGCTGGTCTCTCTTATCATGTCCTTGAGCTCTTCTGGGGGTAGCCCAAGGCAGTCCCAGGCCAGATGGGATATGTTATCCCTCCAGCGTGTTTTGGGTCTGCCTCAGGGTCTTCTCTTAGTTGTACGTGCCCAGGAAGCCTCCACTGTCTCCATTCTGATCAGACAACCGAAACAGCTCAACTTCACTTGTACTTTGCGCTTCCTTCAGATATCAAAGCTCCCCAACTAGTGCCAAAGGGAGAACCCAGACTGCAAAGTCAACTAAGTTTTGGCTGCTTAAATCTGAAATTTCAGTCTATTAGTCTTTTGTCAGAATTCATGACCAGGGAGGACCTATGCTTTTCATTATAACAAACATAAATGCTAGTCTGGAAAATAATGCGGCAACATCAGCTTGTGAACGGAAATCAAATCGCTTTCCACTACAGACGCTCATTTACCCATTCACACCGTACTCTTAACAGTGCAGCCCGCCAACATTCATCATTCACACACTGGGAGCAATTTGGGGTTCAGTATCTAACCCAAGGAGACTGTAGACTGTCATGGTCAGGGATCAAACCAGTGACCTTCTGAACTGTGGGCGGCAGCAGCACCAACTGTTTCACAGCTGCCCTTAAGCTTAGACTGTTGTCTAAATGTATGCCTAATGCTGTATTTATTGTTTTATACATTTTTTTGAGTTAGCCTTTTTGTGTGTTTAGATTATGGTTTTATCTAAGAACAAACCCAAAATCAAATTTGTAAAAACAAACTTTGGTTAATGTCTGGATCTTTGTAAAAACTGTGAGTGGGCATTCATAAGAAATGTCTTCTTGAGAACGGTTGGAGAGGCCCATTGTCCATTTTGCTGATGTATCCAAAAATTTACACCAGTCACAAGGAGAATAGTGTCCCCTGGATACTAAATATTAAGTTAAGTATCCAGGGGAAATAATAATCACCCTTCAAAGTGGCATTCTAACATGTGTAATTAGCTATTTCTTACATATATCACTTTAACTTTCCTTTAATTGTACTCATCTCAACCGAATTGTCAATTGGCAGACCTCGCTTTACTTTGCTTTCTTTCCAACTTTTTAAAACCTCATGCCCACATGTTTTTATCTGTTTTCATGCCCTTCAGCTCATCTGGGAAAAGCCCCAGGAGCTCCCTGGCCAGATGGGTTTTGTAATCACTCCAGTGTGTTTTGGGTCTGCCTTGGGATTTTGACTTAGTTGAACGAGAAGCGCATTCAGATCAGACAACTTAACCAGCTCAACTTTTCTTCTACTTTTTTTTTTTTTTGTCAAAGTGTCATGGTCTTCTAAATCTGTGATCTTATTCTGTTGGATGTTTGTCAAATCTCAGGACCATAGGTGAGACTCGAACAGTAGAGTCAATTAAGATGTGGGTGTAGGGTGTAGCGTAAGAAGTCTCTATTTGGTGGTTGTAGAGTTTCCAGAGGCTGTGATTATCCTGGAGGTCACACCAGCTCATATAAACAGTGAGTTCGAGAATGAAAAGCCTGTTTAGCCTTGCAGCGTAGTTTTGGTAGTTTCATTTGACTTCAGTATCTCCATATCAGCATGACTGAGCCCAATATGACCTTGGGAAGAAAAATGAAGTGCATAAACTTTGATGGCCCACCAGTGGACTGTTGGAATGACGTTCATTGGTGTTTATTTGTAGCCGTTTTGTGGCCACATTGGGAGTGTGAATCCAAAGTCTCCTTTCAGCTCTGTTTTTCTCTCCAGCACATCCTGAGGGTAAGATCGGTCTCTTTAGATACTAAAAGCTCTGCTTTGCTTACTAGCCACCAGACAGGTGGAGTACAGTGGCATGTTAGAACTCTTCGTATTTGCTAGAGAGGAGGATAATTCTATGAGCGTTGTCACATGCCATTAAAATGGAAAAGAACTTGAGAAAACTACTAAAACATTTAAAAGTCATAATATTCAAAGCTTTTTGTAATTAGATAACATCTTATGTCGAAGTATATTTATCTGCTGATGTGCTCTGATTTGGGAACATTACGATAACATCCATTACTTGGTCACGCTGAAAAACAGAAACCTGTAAAGCAAATGCTGAATTGCTGTAAATGCCTATCATCAAGTGAACTATCATTTCTTCCAGTATAATCTGGCACTAAGTGATGTCCCGTTGTGTAAGTTGACCCTAATTGCAACCTGGGAGGAACAAGATAGTTACATCTTCCAGCAAAAAAGAGCCCCACAATGCTTGGATATGTATAGGTAAAATAATCTCTCCTATCAAACAACTTTCAGCTCAGTCAAGACAATCACCCCCTTCCGCCAGGACAATACGATCCTTGACTGCCTCTAAATGTTCTTCATCAAGTAAATTATCATGTCCGCTGTTATCTCTTTGGGGGCCGACCTCTTACTGAGCCAAATAGAAAGTTGCAGAAAATTGCCACATTCAAGGAGAACATAATGCCTTCATCTGCCAGCAAACTAAAATTGCCCAAATGCTGGGATCTATACATGGAATAAAATAATCCTATAAAATCAGATTCAGCTCCAGGGACTGGCCTGCCGACATACTCAACATAGCTACACCAAACCAGAGCACCTCTACTAACAGATATAGTAGCTCGTAAATGTGCAACTTGGGTTTGGAAAAACTGACATGAAACAAATGCAATGCAATGCTCCTAGTGATACATATCTCAAAAAGCCATCTCCATAAAGACTTTTGCTTACCATAAAAAACTTAAACACAGTGACAGCGCTGCAAAGAACCCTTTTGAAGACTAAGGTAAGCTTTTGTCGATCTTCATCACAAAGCAAGAGAATGTAATCAATACGTTACTGTACTCTACACCACATTTACACTGGGAAATCTAAGGACACCACTGTTTTTTTAAATTGCTAGTTTTGTCCCCATCACTTTTTAAAAAGCATGCTTCTTAAAAAAAACATAGCACACATTAGAAAGGTAATGGAGAAAGGCTTTAAGTGCAGACCGTGGCCTAGACCTGGAGGTTAGAGAATCTGGCTTGCAGCTGGTGTGAAAAAAGGATAGGTTAAATGCAAAGCTTGAATTTCCCAAATGTGGGACTACTAGAAGAATCTTAATCTTAAGAAACATTTTTTTGAATAAAAAAAAGTACAATGTAAATTTTGAAAATCAAATGATATTCAATGATTTTATATGATATTATGAGGGCTTACATCCCGACCATTTTGAAACACAAAGTGACTCTCAATATGATCCTTTGCAAACACAAATTCTGCAAATTGTGTGAATAATACACTAAGGTCTTTACAGAAAAAAATCTCAACCAAGTTGAATTTTTTAATCAGAAGTTTAGACCGATGTTTTTGCTGTTATGTTTTCTCTATACTAACTTTTTCAAGACACAAATTAATATTAGGAATATGTTTTGGAAAATATTCTTCATCAGACCCAGAAGATGAGGAAACAATAACAACATCAAACTATGTGGATAAGAAGAATAAAATAGGTATTAAAATGTTGCAAATGTGTTTTGACTCTGCCACTGGTAGAACAACACCTTACTGCTGTCAATTCCCACATAATACATAAATCTAGGTTGTCCCGACTGTAAATAAAAATTGTGTTTTGTTCATGTGTGGTTTTATACTTGCTTACACATCAGGCAGTATAGAACATAAAAGTACAAAAACTCATTTTCTCATAATTAATGTATCACCACTAATACTACAGAACAGAAAGATGCTGCATCCCTCAAGCTCCTGGTATGGAACATGAAATGGCTTTGTCATCTCTCCTGTGCCTTTGTTCCTTTTGGCAGCGGGATTTCTATCTTTTTCATCCGCTGCCGTTTTGACTCGCACTTAATCTGCAATTTCACACTGTTTCCATCATTTTCAACCGGGTGTCTTGGCTCCCATCAAAATAAAACAAATGAAAAGCGCGCTGCGAAGGGACAATTTTCCCGGCAAAGTCGTACAGTGACAATGATTCGGCGGGAGCATAATAGCCTCAGTGGAGTGGTCACTGTGATCAGCCGTTCATCTCCCTGCATGCAGCGTGATAAAGGAACAGCCTGTGTTTTCAGCTTACGTTTGGAGATGGCAAAAAGCACAGGAGGCTAAACTATTCACACACTCAAAGGGCACATAACCAAAGTATAAGTGTGTGTGTGTGCTGATGGGGCCAGCTGGTAGGACATCAGCATGTTGTGGTTAATTTGTTGGAGGGGGGTACAATGCCAACTGGGCATCTCCTGTTTAACTGCTTCGTTAGACAAACACACACACACACACACACACACACACACACACACACACCCCCACTGATGTCCCCCCTCAGTCCGACTGTATACATAGCCATTCTGGTGAACTGCAGGGGGCAGATTAGCATGTTTAGTATATTGTTTTGAAGAGGCATCAGGGTGAATAAGACGGCAGCCATATTAACCAGTGGCATCACACAGAATGCCTGCTGCTTGGCAAATGTGTCATTCAGCATGTCACTATCACATCTGGACAGTTCTGCCCTCCCCATTGGTGCCCATTTTGTTGGCTTTCCATGTCTTTGTTTTAGCCAGTTAACATTGTTAGCCTTTCCCACCCTCCTCCTCTTCCCCCTCTTCCTTTATCTTTCTGTCTCTCTCTCAGGCAAAGTACACACGCAAAGTCAAGTTGTTCAGAACAGCAGTGTTTCTTGATGAAAACCCAGGGGAAATGTGCTGGGAATTGCTTTCATTTTGTTAAAGACGGGGGACATTCTTTTCTTTTGTGTTCAGCACGACCAGGCACAGCTGTTTGCACAATTCAATACCAACTCCCTTACAAATGGATTTTCCTCTTTAGTTTTTCCCTCAGTCTCTTCCTCTCTTACAGCTTTGTTGGACACAGGTGTAAATCCTTTGCTGTGACTTATCAGAAGAATTGGAGTGTAAATGTTTAAACAGGTAGATGTTAATGCCATTTATTTATTTATACTTATAATAGGACGTCAAACCCAAACCTGAGCAGAGTGTAACTAGAGGGAAGAATCACCTTTGTCACCAGCAAGCTGGTTGTTCGTTACTGCACTCTCTGTTCTCTGGAAACCTCTAAAGCCTGAATGAAATATTCATCAAAGGTAGTACCCTGGCTAAACATGTCAGCATGGAGACTGCTCTGTAATTGAGAGCACGCAGGATCCAAGTGAGTCTTGCAGGAGAGAGGGCTTCAAGTGGTTGGTGTGGGGAAATTTCCCTCCCAACTTGTTGAACACATGGAATTCAAACAAAACTTCTTGGTTCAAGAGCCCCATACTCCTTGGATATGTACAGGTTTTAAGATTATGAAAAAGATCATGGTTTGGGTTAAAATGAATTTGTGGCAATGATAGATATTCTACACACTTGTCATGGCGCCACTAGGTTGGAATAAGGCAAAATGGATGGAATAATGCAGGTTCTCCAGAACCTCCTGTACCACCAACTCCAACAGAGACCAGACCCACAACAGAAGAATGGGAGCCGACTGTGAGACCCTGCTGAAGTAAAAGGTTTTTGACTAGCAGTCTGGTTCTTTTGTCCACAGCAGCTGCCCAACTCAGGACAAAATAAAAGGTTCTTAGCTGCTTTCAGTTGTCAGCATTAATAGGCGAACTCTGACTTGGTTTCACACAGAACTCAAATGGTCCTCTAATATGCAAAAGCCTTTCAGTGACCCTTCAAGTCCACAACATAATAACACAATAACCAACCAGGAATTGCTTGCATTTTATCCACCAACACATTGTTTTGCCATATTATGTTGTGTTGCAGTGCTGTATTTTCTTTTGGAAGCCTCTACACTCTCTTTATTCAAACATACTGTATTTAATATGACAAAGGCGAAATTATCTTCAGCATATTTATGTTTAGTCTTTGTTTTCCAAATTTTCAGTTAAGACTCATGGCATCAATATCCTTTAAAAAAGTCTGGTTTCATGGTCAGACAGCGTCTGAAATTCCTTGATACAATTAAAACAGTCAGGCCGAACAAGCAAGCCTGCTGTGACAGGCTGTGTGTGTGTGTGTGTGTGGATAAGGAAATGCACAGAATTCCTTTATTTCACTCGTCACACAAGTACCACTGTGTCCACAAACTAATGCAACATCCATCCATCCATCCAT
>JAOWBC010000049.1:12960003-12977439 GCA_028566105.1 Hypoplectrus providencianus | reverse complement strand
GTGGATGTGTTGATCAGACTCTGGACTTTCACCCAGATGAATGGGCTTCAGGTCCCATTATAACAAAAGCAATTGATAGGATTTTAACATCTTGGAACTTATGTGCTTGGTGTTTTTATCTAACTACATTAACAAAAAATGATTTACTCTTTACTCTACTTTTTTCGGTTTGTTTGTTTTTTGTTTTGTTTTACATTCCAAAACAGCAAAAAAATTGATGAATGATCTCGTCTGTGGTTTAGGAAGCAGATCTTGTTTTTTTGTTGTTGTTTTTTATTTATTTATGTTCAAAGCTTCTATTTTATTTTTATTTTTATTTTCATCCCCCCAGTGTGAAAAAAGAAATTCCTCTGGTTAAATGAGTTAGTCTTGTTCAGTACTTTTATTTTCTTTAATGAACAAAATCAATGAGTATTATGCGATTCGTCCTACACTGTTCTGTTCATGCAGGTGTCTGATTCCCTTTAGGTGCATCAAGCAGGACAACAAATGTATTTTTGACTGCAGTGAAAACTTGATTGTTTTGGAAAGTTTGCAGATCATCAGTGTGGATGAAAGGAGAATATTTTCTCAGATAATAACAGGATAGATGATTCAATCTATTGTTACAACTACTTTAAAGTTAATGAAAATGTTTGAATTGAAAAGCTTGGAATAATTTGCTGCAGTTATAATATAAGACCCAGACATGTCGGCCCTGCAGCTGGCTATGGTGGGTTATAGGTGCATATAACTGCTCAGTGTTCTGTGCATTCTGGCTCCATAACAGCTCAGATAAATATGGGTACTATGTAACCTTGATCCACCACTTGAAGCCACCAATGGAATCTAATTGTAGAAATAATACAGAATTGATGCGGCGTAATCAGAGTTGGATACTGACTTCCTTCAGTTCCCTGCCTGTCAGCACCATCTGATACCACATCCCCACAGTCAAACTGATTCCCTCACAGGTAATTTAGTTTGAGTGCACATGCTGTATGTTGTGTTCTTGCTAATCTGTGAAAGCATATGTCAGGTTACACTTCAGCTACATGCACTTTCAAAGTGATAACAGTGTGGTTGATGATGAGCTCGTGATCAGTGTGTATCAGCATGGGGTTGTTCTTTCACAAGCTACCGAGAAAGCTGCAGTGTTTGCATTCAACAAAAGATTGTGTTAATTAGAAATTATATTCTTTTTAATTATTATTATTATTTATTTAATTATATTTTTTAACCACAGGAAAGCTGGTTGTCTTTATTCCAGCCTGCTTTTGCTCTTGTAATCATCAAAAGTAGTCTAAAAGTCTGAAACCTGTAAATATTCAGTATTCATTGTTGAAAAAGAAAGAAAAAAACATGGAAGCAGCCACATCCAACAAACAGGAATCCTAGTCCCAGTTCCCTCTCTCCTACCCCAGATTTCACCTTGTTTGTTTTGTATTATTAGCATATTTGTCTGCTTTGTTTGTTTCAGCTTTGTAACTGTTAGTTATTATTTTAAGTATTAAAAAATATAATAATAAAGTGCAATGTGTTCTGGGGTAAGCAATTGAACGAGTTGTTGCAGGAAACATTAGAAGAAACTCTTTTAAAAAAGTGTTTTCTGACTCTGGCACAAAGCAAATCAATGTATTTCTCCCTTCAACTATCCATGTAAACCCATTTATTTCTTAGACATATCTGAAAAAAGACCTAGAATCAGATTTTGTCTGAAAATATAAATAAATTGCATGTAAGTCAAAAATATTTTCATTTATAACTGTATTTTGGAGGATTTAATCAAGTTATTCCACAGGGAAAAAAACCTGTAGTTCCCCACACATCCACGCACACACTTGCACACACAGCTGAGACGAGCACAGTGCCAGTCCATTTCAGTGGGAGCGGGCTCTTTCTCTGCCGGCCCTATCTGTCTCTTCCAGCGGTGGTGATTGAGGAGTGTCTGTACCTCCCTCTCCCGCTGTCAGTCACAGCTAATACCTCTGGGCAGGTTTTAGCTCTGCTCTGTCACTCAAACACACACAGACAGCTCTGCCAGTCATGCAACCCTAAATCAATGTCTTGGTTGTCGGTCTCCCCTCCTCCTCCCGTCCATACCTTGTATTATTTTACTCTTCATTCTTCTCATGTGATCCGTTCTAGTTAGGACTTATCTGTTCTGTATTCAGCATGGACACGGTTTATAAAAGTGTACTAGCAGGTGGACTGAACCTGGAATATTCATGCTGAGAAAGTGACTTTTGTTAACTTTTTCTCTCAGAGTTAACATACCTTGTTTGTGTTTGAGCCCATTCTCCCAGGGTTGCCTAAAAGCATTCTGGGAAATGTGGCGATTAATGAACTCTTGCAATATGAAGGGAAAGGTGACTTGTAAAAATATAATCCTCTAACTTTATATAATTTCTGCAATGTGTTTTGGGTTATTTGAATACATTAAATAATTTTTAAAATAAGAATTTAATCATTATTTTTGGCACTATTATTAATGTATTAATTGTCATGTGTAATAAAGCTTAAATTATGTGTCCTCTTAGTTAATTAGTTCCTATCTGCCCTTGTTTTGGGTGGGAACATTTTAAGTGCGGGATAGTCGTCACAAGGATGTGAGTGAAGTTGTTTTTTCTAATGCTGCCAATGTTGGTAATAATTGAAGATTAAAGAAGAGTTAAACGCCATCTATTGTAGCCTGAAACATACAACAACAGTTTTGTGTTTTGAGTGAGTATTTCGGGGGATGAAAACGGCTCTAAACTATTTCTTGATTAGTTTTTTTTTAAATAACTGAAAAATTTCTTGTTATTAAAACTGGGGTAGACAGTTCATTTTAGGCATCATTGGGCAACAATCCCATAATAATGTCTCAGCATATTGTGGTATAAGTTGTCAGAGAGAAAACTAGACTTCTGCTCTTCCTTGTGACTGTTTTCAGGCTTTAAAAAATCCAGCCCGTGACAGGAGACTTTGAACAATTACAGGTCATTTCACAGTGAGGATGTTCCTATTAGCTGTACAAATGCAGATGCACACCCTTCAGATGGTGATATCCTGATTCAAAGCTAAAATGTCCTTCCAAAGTAGTGGCTCATTGGGGACTGTTGATAACAAGAGCCTCAAAGAGATGTTAGTAATGAGATGCCATCCTGGTTCCATTTGAGTTGGGCTGTTCACAAAACAGGGTGCAGTGACTTTCAACATAACTCAGCCTACATTCAATAAAATACCTTAAATACAGTAAAAATCACAAAGAAAGATGTGTTTCAAAGATGTAGAGAACATTTGCTCATAGTTTAGCCTCCTGCTAACCATTAATGATGCTAATGGTTTTGGTTTTGTCAAAGGCTAAAGAAAGTCATCATCCTTCAAACGGTATCTATGGAGTCTCTCTCTGCTCCAGCTTTCAGAACTTCAACATGTGAAGAAATAAAAAGTCGGCCAGACCAACTCTGCCTGGTTACAAATGCTAAGCTGTGATTGGATAGCCGCTTTTGGTGTACCATTTCGTCTTAAATACATGATCAAACAGAACTGGTTTGAGAGTAAAACTATCAAAACTGCAGTAAAAAAAAAGTTTGATTGCAGGTAGAATAACTTTGTGATGACATTATTTTCTGGTAAACTTGGATTTGCAAACAAAACTTTTTGTTTTGCAATAATACATTTTTAATCACAAATGTATCTGACTTGCAATGAAGCTTCTTTCTGTTGTAGTGTGGCTTTGCACCCTTTTCTTATTTTTTTTTATTGCAGAGTGGAAAGCTTTGCTCTCAGACCTATTCTGTTTGATGATGTATTAAAGACACAAAAGCCACTGCGTAGTTTGGTGGAGAGTTTTATTGTGCAGTGAACTGGATCTAAGAGAATTTCCAAATAAAAACACGTTGACAGTTTTCTTGATTAAACTAACTGAAATAGGAAAGTGCTTTAAGGTATTTCATTTAAATGTAATGAAAACACACTATGGGTGTCAACTTGTACTGCAGTAGACTGATCTCACCTTACTGCACGCTCTCTTTCTGTATACGCGCAGTTAGAAAATGTCAAATACATCTGAAAATAATTCAGATGGAAAATTTTTCATCTCCACCCCAAGGCTTTGTATTTATATACAACCTCTTATAGAGGAACAACATAAAGTGTTGCTCTGGCTGCTCAATCCCTCAGGCAGGACAATGGCAAGTAGCCAAGTACTTATATTTACTATTTGTGTGAATTCCTGGATGAACTGTATGTAGGATGTCAAATGTGAAAGAAAGGCGTGAGTATGTGCTGATTCTCAAGGACAATGGCAGTAAACCAACTTCATATACACACATAGAGACACTGATTAAGAGGCTAGGATCACAGTAAGTCATGTTAAAGGGCTTTACAGGAACACAGGCCTTTTTCAGAAAAGTGCCAACAAGATTTAAACTACACTGTAACATCTAAAACATTTCAGTCCAAGAGCAAACAATCATTTAAACAAATCTATTTGTTAAAAGAAGATACTCACAGTTGACCCTGGTAACCTTCCATGTTTTATCTAGGCCGGGCTTATTTCCCAGTTCTATCTTAAAGGGGGCAGCGTTGGGCGGGAGGTCATTGTCCCGCCCCCCAACAATGGCCACATTCATGTCATGGGCGTCTTCACACACTCGTGCTACCGATGGTACCACGTAGGGGGCATTGTCATTGTGGTCCTCCAGGTAAATGACCAATGAGCCGGTACCTGTGGCTGGAGGGCTGCCTGGAAACACACAAAAACACACACGCACATATTAGGTTTGGAGAAAGGGAAAAGTGTTGATTAATTTCGCCCTGTAAAATTTAGTGCGCTGCTGTAGGCCTGGATGCTCATCGCTGTGTGGAGAATGTGAACAGTAACGATCTGGGCAGATGTGAAAAGAGCAATAACGCAATGTGGCTGCAGTAAAACACGGTGCACTCATGATTATTCTAAAGTTAATTCTCCTTTAAATGTTTTTCATTCTGCCATGTCAGAATGTTTTCAGCTGAAGTCCCACAGCAAAGCAAGACCTGATGCTTTTTAAAACCGAAATGCCAATAAGTTTAATAAGATCCATCCTGCTCTTATCTACCCCGCTAACCTAATTCAGCCCAAACAAAACAAAAATGTGTCATTTTAATGGCGGAAGAGCATGAATCACAGAGGCTCATGTTTCGCAAGAGAGCATTTCGACTTGGCACACGGCCGGCTCCTGTGTTTGTATGAGATTACACCTTATTGAAGGATGCTGGGTAAAAAGCTGCCCGGCTCTTCTCTATTACTGCTCTCTGTTTCACTGTGATTAGAGGTTATTAAAAAAATCTGCACGGCATCCACAACAGCTCCAGAGGTCAGTCAGCAATTAACACCTAAAGACAAGATCTGTAATTGGAAAATGGGTCTCCTCCACCTTTTCAAGGTAAAAAAAAAAATGTTTGCAGACAATTAAGGGCAAGGGGAGGGGGGTGTAGGGGTGTGGTGTGGAGGGTGAGCCAAGATTTATGGGCAATAAATGTCAAGTGACGCTGGCATGGAAACCAGTCTGCGCTTCTTTACGGTGCTGTCAGAGAAAGCTGAACGAACTGAGCATGAAATGTTCCTGCTGTGAGATGCTGATTAGGCGAAATACAACTTTCCAAAACAAACATGAACAATACATTTAACAATAAGTAAACGAGGCAAAGTTTACTGGGGTTCAAACTTCTATAATGTTCTGATAGTTCTGGTCTGAACCTGCATATCGACAAAACATATTTTATCAGATAGACATGTTTTCATTTTTATTACTTAATTGATTATTACAGTGATAGCAGTGACAAAGTTACCATTTATGTCATTTTTGAAACATTTCAGAAATTATTTAATAAAGACAGAAAAATTATTGCTAATCAATAGATGCTGTTTTGCCAGCTGTAATGACTATTACAACCAGCGAATCAAGCTAATTTAGCTAAAATTTGCTTCTGTGCCATTTTCCTCTTGATATCTATGTTGCTGACTTATGACACTTGACTAAGTTAAATCTCAGAAATCAGATTTTGAATTTAGACGTGTTGGCTACATTATTGTGCTGAAAGTCTGATGTTAAAGCTTCATGTCATTAAACATCCGGGGTTTGTTTGTTCCATCCACCATCACTCCTGCCCATCCTGAATGGATATCAGCACTCTTTATGTTCCGTTAGTTGCACTGACCTGCTATAATCACACCGATAAGTTTACACTGAAGTTAATGGAAATCCTGTCATTGTCCTTCAGTATCTGACACCAGGCAGCAATGGGCAGTAGAATGAAAACAAGCTAGATGTTGTATTCAGAGGAGGGAACAGTCAACTGGATTCCACAAAAACCGATGCTCCATTTAGAAACTAACAGGATTTGAAAGACTTTCAAACCAAAAACACTTTTCACAGTTTAACACTTTAAAAATTGAGTTAAAATGAAGACTAGTGTAAGGTGACGCTAATATATTTGATTTAGATGCCAGACATACATAGAATTATTGAAAATATGCACTTATTTTCAGCCTTAAAATCCTCCTCTCTATATATGCAGTAAAATCTTAACTTGGAACACATAAAATTCACTTGAAGATAATTCAGATGGAAGATTTCTCTTCTCTATATAATTTACACTCAACCTCCTAAACAGAAACACCATAAAGTGTTTTCCATGCTGCTGAATCCCTCTGGCAGGGCAATGGAGGCAAGTAGCCAAGTGTTAAATATTTACCATTGGAGTAAATGCATGGATGAACTGTAAGTCAACTGAGTGGAAACCTGGAAGGCATGACTAGATGCTGATTCTCGGAGATAATGGAAGTAATCCAAACTCATATACACACAGAGAGACACCTATCCACCCACCCACACCCACTCACCCACACAGTCTACTCTCCCTCTCTGCATTCCCACCAACCCACATGCTCTGGGTCAATACCAGAGCCCTCGCTGTGCCAGAGCAAAAGTAATAGTGAGAACAGTGAGTTAATACACTTATGTTAAATTTTTTGAAGTTGGCTGGAGCAGTAAGTTTTTTTCATCGAGAACAGAGGAGAAATAAATGAAGGCTGGCAGAGGCAGACTGCCCTATCGTCACCTGCAGCAAAAACAGTTTCTGCTTCATTACAACCTGCAGAAAAATCCTACCTAGGACTGGTAAGTGTTTATCAGATTATCATCATGATCTGTTTGTTTGTGAGGCTCGCAACTTTAATTTCATTCTCAGCTGTAAAGCCATCAGCAGAATGTGATTGGGAGAGATAGGGAGAAATCAAATGAAATGGTCGCGGGTTTGGCATTTCTACAGTATAATAAACGTGAAATGACTGTGCTCGTTTGCTTTTCTGTATGCAGTCAAGGAATGAAACAAAACAGCAAACAGCCCGCGTGTACTGTAGATAAGTACGGCTGTGACAATATCAGCGGGGGATCAAGAGCAGAAGGGAATTACTTTAGCAGGAGCGGACAGAAAATGTGTTGAAAAGCAAATCAAAGACAGTAGCTCTTCAGGCGAGACCTTAGATAATCTATTATCACTCGAGACCGAGAGAGTGAGGGTGCAGCTCGGATCCCCTCGTCAGTGAACAGATGCAAATTTCTACCCATTTGTAGTGGGAGAGGCCGTCTATGTGCTTGGCTAGCTTTAAATGAAGCTGTTTGTCTTCCTAAATGAATCCTCCTTACACCTAATCACTCTAATTCTCTGCTCCTCTCTTCTCCTGCTCCTTCTTATCTCCATTGCATCATGCCTATGTCATCATCAGCCTGCCACAGCTTCAATGGAGCTTGTCTGCTGGCCTCCACTTCACACCGCTTTGTCACTAAAGTTCTGATAAAACATGCTGCAAGCTTTTGAAGGAGATGGGCAATTTTTGGATGTTTGCCACTAGGATGTGTCTGTGTGTAAGGCAAGAAAATAGACATGTGAGTAATCCTGTAACTGGTTTGGTGGCGGTTGCCGTAAAGACATTTACTATATTCCAAATATAACTTGTCAGTCTAAAAGCTCACATTGTTGGGTATTGAACAATTAATAAACAGTCACAGCAGATAACTAGTAAACACCAGTCTGTGCCTATATTTCCTCTCACAGTGCACAGCTCCAGTGAAGCTCTGGGTGGCATGTCTGTGACCCTGCTCTTATTAAGCCCTTTAATGCTTCTGTGCTTCTTTTTAATTGTCAGATATTGCCATATGGAATGGCTGCTTTCTCATTAACAAGACCAGCGCATTTTACCACTGCATGGTACAGCTCAACGGGAATGTACTCGACTGCTCGTTTGTAGGGTTTTACATTATTTAAAGGTGTGTAGCTTGGTCATGGTTCCATGGCAGCTGTGGGGATATTTCCAGACTGCTCTGTCCTCAAAACGTCTCCATAGATTGTTTGTACAAGCAACAAAATCAACTCGTATTTACATTTTAGACTTTCCTGCATTGCTCTCTAGCATCTGTAGTTATTGTGAGGACGAGGTCTAAAAGCGTAAGTAAGTTCGCATTAAGTTTGGGTAGGATGGGTGGTGAACTGGGTCAAACAAACAAGTTCCTGTCCCATTTGAAAACAAAAGCAAGCAATGTGATTTAAACATTACTGAATTCTCCAGGATTCACATACTTTTTTTTTTTTGTACAACCTGAACCGAACCTCTAAGTAGAATGACATGCTCTGTTCTGCCCTGCAGATCATGAACTGCCTATGTGTCATTTTGGGCAGCACTGAATGTCCTCTTCTGTTGTTTAGGCTGGATGTCTTTTTGATATTACAACCACGGTCCTGTCAGAGAACAAAGGAACACTCTCCACTTGGATTTTCTTTCCAACCCCCATTAGTAGGAAAGTGTCAGTATGTGAGTACAGATAACTTTTTCAAGCCGTCCCTCTTTGTCTTTACATCAGTCCAGCTCACCTCAGCAGTTGCTGACCCTGAACATTGGAATGTTTTGTAAAACTTTATCCCAAAGTGGATTCTATTGAAGATCTTTATTCAAATCTGACGTAATCCATTCATCCTAAAAAGGCTCTGATGTTTTGCATCTTGGTAACAGGTTAAAATGACATCAGTGTCACGGAAAACCCTGCAGCGTTACTTTTTACTGCCCTTTAAGTTGGTTTATTTAGATTGGGCAGATGAAGTCAGAAAGTTTTGAATCTCACATGAGCTAGGTTACTCCTTTATTCAAGTGAAAAGCGTTTTTGTACAAAGGAGATAATTAATGATGTATTATTTCACTGAAAAATGTAACAGTCCATAGCTAGAATTAACTTTCCACAAGTGGGGGTTGTTTCTGATAAATTGGTTTCAGAGCAGGAATTACACTAATTAAGCAGCGAGATTAGGTTTAATTGTCTCCATCAAAGTGCCTTTTCAATATTAAAAGGAGAGAAGCCAGCAAGCAGGTTTAGGATGACAACTCCAGCAGAGGTGCTGCACTCACACATGACAAACAGACTCCTATACAAACGTCCAATGAATTCTTTGCAATTTGGCAACCAATCTGAACTGTGCTTGACTGGTATGCTGCTGCTGCTGATTTAAAACGAATTTGCAAACAATTTGTGAAAAAAAAATACAAACAAAAACAAACAAAGAAAGCCATCTGCTGCGCCTACAGTCATTTAAAGTCCCCACCTCCACCCTACAACCACCTGTAGGATTGTTTGCAAGTCACACATCATAGCTACGGAAACATGACGTCTTGCATCGGTGATGACATTGTTTTTAATTACTTTTCTTTCTCGCTATCAGACCATTGAGGCCAATGTTACCATTTTTTTAACCTTTGGGCTGCAGTGTCGTAGTGCTTACAACACGGTGTTTGTGGGATGCATGCAGCAAAGATTTGTGTCAAGGAATTTATGCAAGGTCCCGCTTCAACACCTCCAACCTCCTCCTTTGCCCTCCTGCTCCATCTCCACCTTCCACTACCACTCTGACACCTACGCCTGCCCGTGGCGGGCAGTCATGCAGCCCTGTTATTCTCTGGTCTGCCCAGAGATGAGAGGAGCAGGCAGGCTGATTGACTCCTGGGGCCGTCAGGGCTAATCCAAAGCTAAGGGCAGTAAACTGAGCTTTATTTCTCTCCCTCCTTCCTGCGTTCTCTTTATATCTTCACATCTATCCCCCAAACACTCCCTCTTTCTCTTTCTCTTTGGCTTTAGGCTAACGCTCTCTTCATGTCTGACTGTCACTTCCTGTTGTTAGCGTTTCATTTTTTTTTTCTTTCTGTTGTCTGACCTTTTCTCCCCACTGTCATAGAAGTGGAAGGAAAGACAGGGTTGTACCGGCAGCGGTTTGAAATGTACCAATTTCTGCCCCCTGCACGGTGTGTTGAGTATAAAATCCATGATCTGTTTGCACTTGGTCTTTCCTCTTAGGGGAAAATGTGTTGTAGCAGTGAAGTTTTATGAGTGGAGGTGAGGGCACAGAGCACAACAAATCTGAAGAGGGGGAAAAAAGTACAGCCAGTTCCATTTTCATTTTTGGCAAAGTCCTACATTTGATCAGTTTTCCTTCCTGTGAAATAAGTCTGGCTGGTATTCTCGCCACTAGCAAATTCACAGGATTAAAAAAGGCCCACTTGTAGAGCTTGTCACCAAGGACAAAGCTGAAACAAGACTATTCTTATCTGGCTGCATTTCTTTTTCTCATTAGAGCAACCATTAAATACCAGGACAGCTTAGGTACAAACAAACCAGTGGATGATGCCCTTGGCTAAAAATATTCAGCATTGTTATTGCTGTGATTATTTTCTCAGCCACATAAAAGGATGACGAAGAAAATGAAATAACGACAAGCAGGGACTCGAGGAAGCCAGGAGCAGGACTTGCGTATGAAGAATGACTCATTGGAAAATGTCACAATACATCATGCTGCAGCTACACAGTCAGGAAGACTAATTCACAGGTGGACTACAGCAAGGTAATGGAGGAGAAAGAGGAAAGATAAATGAAGGCAAAATCTAAAATGAGAATGGGAGGAGACGAGAGCAGGACGAAAGGAGATTTGAAGGGGAGAAATTCTGAAAATTATTATATGATTACATGAAATGTCTGCCATGACAGCAAAATTGACTGAAATCTAGTTAAATCCATTCGCCATCACTTCACAGTGTCTCCCAGCAAAACAGGAAATATCTTTCTCTTCATTATGAGCTTGCATACAGTACCAGCACAATACTGAGCCATCCTATTTCTCTTCATTTACTGCAACAGCTAAACCGAGTTCATTCGAGTAAAAACGGTTTCCAGACACCATTCAAACACATCCAGTCACAGCAAGAGCCACGATAAGTACGCATCATGTTTAGACTGTATAATATCTTGCTGGGATGCTTTCCCCTTTGTGTTGAATAATTGTAGCAGTCTAAAATAACTTGTTTTGTCTGTCTTGTATGTTCAGAAAGTCTTAACTGGTCCAGTGGCTGTTCTAGGGAATTACAAATACGTTTCATACACCAAATATACTTTTAGGGCTGTGGATTTTTGGATGTAAGTTTAAAAGTAGATGCCACATAAAATTAGTGTACATCTGTTAAAACATGTGGGATTCAAAATCAAAGATGCAACTCTCTTCAACTTGTTTTGCAAGTTTTTCTACTTGTCTCTCTGAAATAAAGTTTGGGCTGAAGGACAATGCCATTCATACATATCAGGTGAAAATCCTTGGTAGCCATTGTTACATTGGTACAGCTGATGTTATATATGTAACTAGTTGATCACTTGAGGATGGTGGGCAAGAGTGCTCTTAAAGGCCCTTTGTCCAATCCAATAATATAAAGCCCTCTACATTGAAATGGAAATAAACAGCAGCGCAGACTCACTGTCCTCATTCGCTACAACATAATGTTTTGGGCTGTGACCCTCATATTGGGACAGCTCAAGGGCAAGTTCCAGCCCTGGGGCCATAAGTTGTGCATGTATGCTTAAAGGACCCCAGTCTGAAGAATAATTAAAAAAAACATTTAACAGATGAAATAAACATTTATTTATACGGTGTAAAAAAATGCGTGTTTTTTTTTGTTTTTTTTTCCACATAGGTTGCATGGGATTAGTATAAATCAGTGTCACGGGGCAGTTCATGAGGTAAGACCCAGATGTGACAGAGCAGGCAGGATAACGAAAATGGAGATAGAGGGTGGGTCAATCTGGGGACGGTGCAGGCAGATAGCAAACCGGGCAAAGTGGACAACTGGGATCAGGCAGGCAGGGATAGTCAGAGACGTAAGGTACGTCAGTCCAGGAATGGAACAGGCAGATGGGAAAACCGGGGAACAGGTAGGAGGTCGGCGACAGGCAATCAGTCTGTAGTTGAATGCTGGAAAGTGTTGCATGGAAGCTAAGAAACAATCTGGTGAAGCCTGAGTGGGAGTGGAGCTTATGTGGCTGGGGGTGATTGTGTGATTAGTTGACTGGGGACAGGTGTGTTGCTGAGGCCCAGAGGAGAAACTCGGTCACTGCTGGATGGTAGTGACAATCAGACATATCTATAAAGGGGCAACTTGTGAATACCCATAGAAATCATTCTCATTCAGATCACTTGAGGTCTGAGGTCAATAGACCCCTTTAAAATAGCCACACCAGTTATGACTTCGCCCTAATTTAGCCTGACTTTGTAATATTATTTACCCACCTTCCCAACAAAATGACATGATGAGGATGTCCTCCAGCATCTTTACTGGTTTTCTTTTCCTTGGAAGCAAAGTAAAAGAGATAGGGAAGCGCTTCACGTGAAACATTTTATTGGTGACTTTTAGCACAACTTTTATCTTAAACCGAATAAAAACAAGTTGTGGAGAGAAAAACACTACAAACCCCTTGCGAATGTGACATGACATTCACAGGAGACTGTTGTTTTAGCTTTGAATTTTTTATGAGTGACTCTTGCTCAAATATTGATTAAACTTCATAAGATAAGTGTAGTTTATCAGATTCCTTGGGTTTTTTCTTCCGTCTTTCAGTCCAGAGGGAGTTACATTTTTATCAGCTCTTGGTTCAGTCGCAAACTCGAATAGAAAGTGCTTGAAGTTAAAAATCCTGTTCCTTTGTGGATTGTGAATGGAATTTAATGATGATAGAATTGTTTAAAATTGAAAAACAGTCACATGTGCTTTTTCACTTTCCTGTCATTAGTGTGTTTCATGGAAAGAGCATCTATTTACCATCCTGCGTACTGCTGAAGGATACAGCATCCTATACTAGTTTGTATTATGCACTTCCTCTCTTCCCGTCTTGCCAGTGTACGAGTCCCAAACGTTGTTAGAACTCCCGTTAGATAACCCACTTCATTCTGTCCCATCACTCATCACTCCCCTCAGGGCTCCAGCAAATGCTATCACATGACGCTCTGCTAATCTGATTGGCTGATCAGAACTGTAAATGAAACCAGCCAGAGCCAATTACAAGAGGCACAAGTCATTAAGAGAGATGACTTCGGGGAGGGAAGCGGTGCTGGGGACAGGTGCATGGCTGCTAGTCTGGCAAATTACTTTGAGAATAGAGTTTGGGTTATCAGTTGCTGGCTATTATACCAAGTGATTGGAAAAGAGGGTATTGATACAGTGTGAAGACGGTTTACACTGCAAGCTCTTTCTGTACTAATTAAACACCAAACATGCCTCATTTTGGGAGAGTTCTTGTTTTGATGTCGGATCAAAATAAAAAATTGTCTACATATCCAAGTGAAACAGCTTTAATTAGTACGTTTGTTAAACCCACAACATTTACAGCACTTTAGCAAGATCTAATGGCCTACTGGGCCAAACTGAAATTATAAAAAAAAGCTCCCTTTAAACACTTTAGCCATTTTACTGTGCAGACAGCAATAAACCAAAATTAGTTTCACATTCAAAAATGATTAAAGGGCCTATACAGGCACCTGTTCTCCCTCTGCATACACCTGCTCCCCATTCCCACATTGTCTATAGGCCTTTTCCACAGAGGACATCCCGACACGTCAAAGCACAGGTGTAAATAATAAAGATGTATGATGGCCGAATTCCATTTAGCTGCTTTGGGTTCAGGGCCTGGGAGTTGCGCATACTAACCCACTGTCTCACTCATGTTATTAGTGACACCTGAGCTTTTCCTTCTGCTTCCAACTTAACTGCATCCATTTTTCCTTCACATGTCTGGTGAATGGATCTTTGTCCCTTCCACTACATGTACGAGCAGAGGCCTTTTCTTTTAATTGTCATCTCAAGCGACACCCATTCTAGTCAGTTGGCTTTCACAGCTGTGACACATTGTCCAACTAATAATAACATTAGTGTGTATAAAGTTAACTTGACCATAAACACCATTAAAATGAAATCTATCTCACAAGTAATAATACTCATTATGATATGGTTCTGTTTTTTTTTTTCGTTCACTACTTTTCTGTAAAACTGTGTCAAAAATGTGATGCGTTTTCAGTGCAGCGGCTGCTACCAGATGTGCAATAAAGGGCTGTGTCTCATAAGAACTACACAAAGATGGTTTATCCACACTTTTGTTTCCTCATGGAGTCCTCCTTGCTCCCCAGAGCATTGATACAACCTTCAGTACTGCAGACCGGGACGAATTCTGGAATAAATGAATAAATGTCACTAATTTCCTTGCCTTTTTTGACCCCATTTACACCTGGTTTTTAACATGCAATCTAAAAGCATGAGGCAGGCAGAGCACACTTTAAAACACCTGGCAACTTCCAATGCTGAAAAATTTATCCAAACAGAAGTACCAAAAACTGTAATAGCCACTTCAGGCTGGCTCCAAAAGTTAGACAATCCCCATCTATTTAAAATTACCAAATTGATGCAGTTTTTTGTAAGGGAATGGGATTTTTTTTTTTTTACCAGGTAGAGAGGTGAGTGGACCAGCTTTTGTTATACAGATAATGTATCAGCTATAGATCACATTTTAATAACAGGTGTAAATAGGACATTTGCAGATCGGCCTCATCCTGTGTTTTGCCTGTTTGGACAGACTTGCCTGTTTTTTTTGTTTTTTTAATTCACTACATATTTGCTGAAGTTGGATAACATTTGGCTTTCCTTTTACAACAGTGGCAACCCAGACCTCAAGTATCTAACTATATCAAAGATCACCTTTAGTCACGTTATGGCGACAGTTAGGTATTATTCATGCACATTTATGACAAGTGCTTTTGTGAATTTGCCCATGCAGGAGGAGGGGAAATTTACAGGGCAGAGCCATTTCATGCCATTCAACATGGAAGATGTTAATTGAGGTGGCCCTCATATCAAGTGAGAAACTGCAAAGCTGTGTAATTAAAACAACTCCAACGCCCACACACCACCCTACCACCACGCAGCCCGGATAGACAAACACACACACTGACATACACAGATGGTGCCTTTAACTCTTCATCAGGAACTAAGCCTGACAGATTTCCTATGTTGGTCTAATGACATACATCTAGATAAACTGGAAGAAATCCCCCACCAGCCATGTTTGCCTGACTCCATCATCTGACTTCATCTTTCATTATCTCTCCCTCTCCATCTCCACTACCCACTCATCTCATTTCATTTGGATCCCTGTCATTAAAACTACACCCAAAGCTGTTCATATCTCCACAGATAAGGCCCTTGTGGAACAATCTGGATAAAGATATGCTATGTGAGGAGGTGGAGGGCACTTTTTAAATTTTAATCATATTGAATATCCTCACTTTCCTCATAACCAGTAGTTAGGTTTTTTCTACAAAATCAGTATCCTGCACTCAGACAGGGGCCCTCTTGCTGAGTGGGCAGAGGCGTGTTTGTTTTAGCGTGCCAGGCTCAGCGATAACTTCTGATCTGAGGATGAATCAGTATTCCAAGGACGCAGGAGAGGCAGGGCCTGATAACAGCCAACAACGGAGAGACGTTTCCTCCCTGGCAAAGCTGAACAAAGGTATTCTTTAATCACAGACGTATCGTGAGCCTGTTCACAAGGTGGCGACTACCCTGAGAGGTTCCGCTTCGAATCCAGACATGAAAGACAGAGTCGGTCGGGAGGCACAGGAAAGACGGAGCCATAGGTTGGGCTGGTGGTGGCAAAGCGCTAAAGTGAGAAAGACACAGTGTGTATTTGGGGTTAATGAGGCAGTGCGGCAAGACAGGGGAGGCAACAGAAGGCAAGACAGCATCGAGCCGTGATCCTCTGCGCTTTCCAGAGCATATCCCATTACACTGCCATTATCCTGGGTCAAGATCCCTTGATTCCCTACCCTCACGCTGGCGTCACCCCTGCCTACTGCTACACAGGGTCATAATTGATTGGCTGGGCAAGACCACATTTCAGTGAGGTAGTTAACCTGCTTGTCTCAGTGGCTGTCTCCATAAAGGGATTGACAAGAGAATGATATATGAAGTGACCTTAAGACAAGAAAGAAGCGAGTAAACACATCCAGAATTCATAGAGCCCTGTTTTGGTCGAATGCAGTCTGTCTAACTAAACAGAGTCACTGTGTCTCCCTTGTGTCATTCTTAAAAAATAATTTTTCCCTCCTCATTCTACCTTGAGCCTGTCTCATTTTCATCCATGTTTCTGTTTTTGTCTCTGTGACACAGAGCCTCCAGTTACTATATTTACCATTCTATTCGTCTGCGTTTTAGCTCATGCTCTTTTGGCTCGAGCAGAATGGGTTCTCTGGGAAGTTACAGAGGGCCGTCATGGCTGATTTCTAGCATTTACTACATCTCTAACTGCTAAGAGCGGAGTCCCAAATCCCCTATTAATCAAACATTGATTCATCAACAGCGAAATCAGGCCCTAGTGGAGTTTCATTGCACATTTAAAGGCCAGAGCTGGAAGAGTAAAAGACAAAGTTATCTGTAAACACTGATAGACATCTCTTGATGACTATTTTCTATTCTGTCCTCGTCCTGGCCTGAGGATTTCAGCGCACTGGGCTGACACACTGGCTCATCATGCTTTATTATTTCCCTGCTGTAGTTTGAGGCAGCCTGATCACAGCTGGCTAAAGACAGAACATGAGTCTATCTATCTGCCTTTAGCCTGCCAGGCTGCCTCACTGTGCGCTTCTGACATGACAGACACTTAGCAGTGAAACGGTTGTATCTACGCTGGCCTGAAACAGGGAAATTACTCAGCCCATTACAGCAATGAGCGTCACACCCGTTCCCAGCACTTAGTATGGCAATGAGGCAGCACAGTGGCAGACAGGGTACACGAAGATGGACACATGTAGAGGAACAGGTAGTGTTCCTCTACACACACACACACACACACACACACACACACACACACACACACACACAGCAGGTATCTCTTCGTCTGTCAGCCAGCTACCACTGTCAGTCTCTTTCTCTCTGTTGAGAGAAGAGATGATGAACCTATTATGCAGACCTGTCACAGAGAGATGGACAGATACACACATACTCCACACACACACACACACACACACACACACACACACACACACACACACACACACACACACACACACACACAACAACAC
>JAOWBC010000049.1:12861340-12876115 GCA_028566105.1 Hypoplectrus providencianus | reverse complement strand
TTAGAAGTGGAAACACTCATTTCTCATTTTATGAAAAAAGCAGTGACACAGGTTAACACAGGAAGATAATCCATAAGTTTCCACCAGATGTGTCAATGTTAACTGTGCTGAGTTTGAAAATCATAACATACAATGTACGGCTGTGGACGCCATGTTCATTCGGCTCCAAAAAAGGCACGATAACACAAACAAACTAACCGATTGAAACAGTGATAATGTTAGTCTGGCAATTCTCAAAAAATGTTGTTTTGGTCAAAGGAGTCTGGAGGCTTTGAAGAGGGTCATATAGCAGCCTTAGTTTCCATCAGAAAGAGCTGCCTGACAACATGGCAAAGGGCTGAAAATACAGCACATACTTGATACTGATATATACATATTTTTTAGGTGGATAAAATCCATTTTGCAGCTGCCCCCGTCCACAGCAGTATATATCACTCTCTTCAAAGCCACCAGACTCCTTTGACAAAAACGCTATTTTACTTTACAGAACACCAGAGTTGTTGGCCCACTGATGCCGAGATCTGTTAGTTTCTTTCTGTTATTGTGTGACTTTTGTTCTTCAACCTGAGCTAATGTGGCAGCATGGCACTACCTGTTGCTCTCTTCAAAGCCAAACCAGACTCCTTTAACAAATACAGTCATTTTTAACCTCACAGAGCACAGAGCGCTGGTGTGACTATACGGCTTTGTGACTTTTGGGCTCAGATCTGAACAACTGCGTCTTTCACACATTGCTTGGGTTCTGTGCCGTTACTTTGTCTCTCCAAACCATAAGAGTGATTGTCTGGATTTCAATATGTAAGAGACAGAATGATATCAAACCCCTAAACCAATAGACTTTCAGAAGCCGATGAGCTGAGAAGAGTTATTCTCTCCATCACACACACACACACATGGATACACACAATTAATCCCACACAGGAACAAACATAATTCCTTTCCATCCATCAGAAAGATAACATAACACCTCACACACTGCCTCTGTCAAGCTGCCATACGCTTGCCTTCACACAGGCCAGAGAGGCTGGAACACGCTTATTAATATTGAGAGAGATTTTGACCCTTTTCTTCCTCATTACTAGTCAAATTTATTCCCTGTTAGAACTAATCAGAAACATGCTACTCAGTTAAAGACTAAAAAGCCTCTGCTTCTTACAGTATATTGACTTTACTGATCCAATTTTACATTTTTTTTTCACAGGTGCATAAGAGTTGAATCATTTAAACTCCAGTGCGGGCAGTATGTGTTGGCAGCCTCAGCTCATAAGTAGAACATTTACAGATGTTCTGAAAGAACAGGTGAAGATGGACGTTTTTTTTAAACAGATTGATGTCTTCTAACAGCGTTGAGATGATTAAGAAAGATTTCCATGTGAATTAAGTGTAAGAAATGAACTCTTTTCAGGCTTATGAAAATGGCCTCATCCCCCCAGCAGTATTAGCTGTCAAAAATTACAGCCTGCCATTGATCCAACAGCGTCGCGTGTCAGAATAATATAAGACAGTGACGGGAGACGTGTCTAAAGTGAAGTGAGGAGAAAAACACCGAGCGCTGGAGTAAATGTACATATCAAGACAGGATTTTACGCCAAAGAGAAAGCGCTAGAGGGAAAATCAAACTGATTTCAATGTGACAGGATTGATTTTCCAATTTTCTCCAGATTGCTTTCTGCTTCCCCGGGGTAGGTTAGGTGTCTATCCAAATACTCTTAGAGCTCTACCTGAATTATGTCTGTTGAATTTGGACAATGGAGGAGCAAAGTTTGGTTATCTCTTCCTCTGCCGTTCTTCCTCTCCCTCTGCTTCCACTTTGGTTTGGTCTGTAAACCTCTCTGCGTCACACATACGCTGAACATGCTGTCTCCAAAACTATATTCTGCATGGCAGATGGAATCGATGGGTGACATATTTATGAGAATGTGCTGAAGTGGCTGGGTTTAAATCTCTCCAGACCTAGAGGAGGACAGTTTAAAACTTATGCCTTCTGCACTTCCATCTGGCTCTGCTGACTGACTGCGCTTATGAAAAAGTCTCACTTTTTTTTCTCTGTCTTTTTTTCGAGAGATGCTGCACTGCGGCTGGACTACTGCTTAAATCCCTCAGGATGTTTTTGAAAAATTCAGCACACTAATAAATTACTGTGGTGTCTGGGATGATTGGGGTAGATCCTTGTACATACAACATAAAGACAATCATACACACTGCTTTGGGCTTACACAGCTTGAAGGTGGCCACATCTGCAATCACATTAAACTCATCTTATCTGTTTGGCTGTTTAGCAGAAGAAACATCAACATATTGGATTTCAATTCACTGTATTTCAAACGGAAGTGATTTCATGGGCTATGACGCCACTTCATTGTGTGTAATCTCTCTTGCAGGTGTATGATTATTTATTTGTTTGATTTATTTGGTACTCAAAGCTCTCAGTGATCCTTCAAAAATGAATTTTTAATAAAATGATTTGTGTGTATTGAGTTGCTGTCGAGCTTAAAGAGTTAAAAACAATAAGAAAACACTGATATCAGACAGTCTTTGTCTTAGCAGAGACACTTCATGAAAAAATGAATTTGCCAGACTTCTAAGTCTTCAATGCCAACCTACGCCGACTCAAGTGACATCACTTCAGGCCAGTTATCAGACCTCACACAGCTCCCTCTGGAGCCACAGACGACTTTATGCAGCTTTTAGTACTCACAAAGAGCCGTAAACAGATGTGTAAAATCAGTGGAGAATCCCTTCACAAGTAACGTATGTCCTGCTCCCATACAGGCCTCAACAAACTCAAGAAAACAACAACTCCAGAACAGAAATAAATCTTCCCATGTCTGTGTATTAGAGGCAGATATATAAGCTGCCTTCTCCATATTGTGTTTGGACAAACCCAGGGCGGCCGCCATCTACAGTGCCCATTAAATCAACATTGTAGGTTAAATAATCAAACTTGACTCCAGTGTGCTTCTGCTCACACACAGACAACTGATTTGGGTCTCAGGACTTGGTGACTTTGAAGTACTTACTAATAATGTCAAGAGTTTATCGCCTGTGGAGAATAAAGTGATGGGAAGAATCTGCTTCATTCAAAGATTTATTAAGGCCACAAACAGGCTGACAATTTGGCTATGCGCTTTCTTCAAAGGCATTCAGCTGCATATTCCTACACCAGCCTGTTAGTGGTGGTGATAAATCTTGGCTGCAGACGGGTGGAGGGGTGCTGCTTTTGTTGTTGTTGGTTTTTTTCCCTTCATGGAATATATCCTAGAAACGATAAGCTTAAATAGCCTCACTATAACATAAGAGCAAAAACCACAAAGGCCAACATACATTTCATTCAATCTCTCAATCACCTCACAAAACCTGCGTCAATACTGCTCACTGCATTGATTACATCTGATTTCACCATACTTTCAATCAATTACGCCTCTATTAAACAGTTTACTGTAGCTGTGGGAGCGGCTCATCAGGGCATTTAGCCGCCATCGTTCCAGCAGTTCCGGATGGGAGGTTTTCAGCCGGGCTTGTTGGACACCGCCAGGGCCGGCGGATGAGTGTGTATCACCTCAATTAAACTATGCGCTAAGTGTCTGACAACAGCTAATATTCCTCTTCCACCAGCGAACCCAATCGATGTTCTGGCATTCGTCACCCTGCCGAAAAAGCAATCATCCTGTTGTCTCGCTCCGGTTAGATGGAGAAATGGAGAGACGCTCATCTGGCGTCAGCGCCTGCTCATTGGAATGCACCAGCGCTTATTCACACAAAGACACACACACATGAAGGTGGTGTGCAAAACATGCCCATACTGTATATACACACAGTCTGACATGTTGAGTAAGTGACATGTTGAGGGAGACTGGGTGTCCCACGAGCTGCTGCCCAGAAATGCCAGCGACACGTGTACAGCTTGTGACAAGAACCTGTCCAGCAAAGAGTCACAGTCTGTTCCACTTGGAATAGGACCATCACTCAGTGCACAGTGATCCAACACACACACAGGCCCACACACACACACACACACACACACACACACACAGGTCCACATCGCCAAGTCAACCCACCTCTCTGTCAAGTAACTTGTGGGAGATGACGGTGACAATGTCGCCTCTTTCTGCATCGATGTAGAACATGTTGGGGGACGGCTTGTCTGGCGACTGCCTCACGATATTGTAGCGCAGCGCTGCGTTATCGGTGGCCGGGTCGTCCGCGTCAAACGCCGTCATTGTCATCACTGTGGTACCTGGAGGAGACAGTGAAAGACAGGGTTTTGAGCTGAATACAAGCACACCTCTCATGTAAAATATGTGACAGCGAGAGCTACAGCCTGTCAGGGGGAATTTTTTTTTACTGGAATAAAACACAAATCAGAGCAGGACTTGCTAATTCTGAGCATTTTAAACTGTGTTTACCTGCCCATGGAGGGAAAAAGCTCCTGAAATATATGTCCAAATGGAACAAATGTAAAAAAAAAAAAAAAAAAAAAAGCGACCCCAAGAGGGTCCACATTGATGTGCTTTACACACACTATTAAGACTATTTCAGTTTTCAACTCAGTGTTCCGGTTAGGATATAATAGAGTGATTTTGAAAATGCTAATTCTCACACCCTTTTATTTTCACATAGCCCCTCCTGCCCAAAACCTCTGAAAAATATGTTTTCCTTTCTTAAAAAATCTCCAAAATCCAAAGTTTATCATAGAAAATAGCTGTTAAAACAGTCATTACAGTTTGCTTTCCTTCATTTGTGACACTTGTGGATTTTTGAAAAAGTGGTGTTTGAAAAAGCACTTGACCTGCATTTTTATTTTTTATTTTTCTATGTTTTTACAATTCATGGCATTATGACTGTCTCTTACTACACTACAGACATTACTGAGTTCTGCCCACCTGTGCTGGCTCCATACAGGTGCAGGACTTAAACATATACTGTAGCAAAAACAAGGCAAGGGACAGTTAAATGAGACAGGAGCAAATTTGCATAGATAGTTAATGTGTTCTCTTTGGGCCCCACTGGTCTACATAATATTTCTCATGAAGTACAATAGGTATTGTGTTTAGACATCTAAAATGACAGCAATCACGGCAGCAGGTGTATAAAAAGCACAATTTCAAACTACTGATGGCCGCTTATAAAGTTAGCATCCCTGTTAATGTGTTTTCTCCCCCGTGTCACCTGTACCAGCATGGTGCGTTTTGTCTGGTAATGGGAACAAAAATGGAAATCCTGCACGCTGCAGCTGAGCTGAAATAGGAAGCACTCCTTGACACACCCTCCACCCTCAATGTCTCTCTCCTGTCAGTGATGAGATACACTCTCTCAGATTCTGCAGGACACACACTCAGTCCCACGTACAGGAATGCACACGCTCAAATGTATAGATCTATATACATGCTTCCTTGCATGCACACACACGCATACAGATATTAACCATGTTAGGTCTTTTTTTTTTTTTTTTTTACATCTGAGTAGTGTTTTCCATTGCTCCACTGCCTGTGAAGTGTCCATAAATTGCGTCTTCATCCAGTGCTTCATGTTCTCACTGTCACCAGCCTGCAGTCAGACACTTCTAGTTAAAATATCCCCAGCTGAATGCCCCCTCAGCTTGTTTAAAATCAAAGTTTGGCTCGTTCTCAGGGAGATTCGTATCTGCATGCTCATGAGATGATGTGTTTAAGACACCGATGGGTAAGTTGTAAAAATCTGGCATGCTCTGAAATAGTACAATATAGGATAATAATACAAAATGTAAGACTTAAGAGTTTGTATGTGTGTTTGCATGACATTTGTAGTGGCTTATTTAAGTGGGGGGGGGGGTTCATTTTTACTATAAACTGTAAAGAACTATAATCATCAGATTTGGTTGCAACAAACACTGTAATTCTAAAATGACACCATCTAATCTATGCGGATGATTCTGCTTCGGCTCCATCGATACAGGAGCTGGCATTTATAATGGGTTACCTCACATAAAGCTGATTCCTTTCTTTTGTGAAACGATTAAGCTCTCTGAAGTTTTGTGTGTTTTCTGGCAGGAAGCCGCTTGTGATTTCTTACTTGACCCACATACTTAACAAAACATTCTGCTAAGCGCCAAATAGCAGCACTGCATAGCATGGCTCATAAACATCAATCTCTTTTCATGCTTCTTCTTAATAACCGACAGTACTTTGCCACAGTGCATTAGCCGAACTATTCAAATAAGACACAAAAGGGCTACTGGAAAATATGCAAAGTCCACATTAAATAATGGTGGCTTAGTGCCAAACGTCTTTAGTCCGGCTGAAGGTAATGAGGGGCAGAGAGGTGTGGGTTTTATCCCCTTGGCATTTGCACTTCAAGGTGAACCATTAATGGTTAAGTAAACCAGTAATCCTTCCTCTGCCGAATAATTACACAGTCCCATCTCCTTCATTACCTTTACTCTGTTCCACTTCACACCTCTGAAGCCACGCTGCTAGAGATGACTCAGTAAGCCTGCGCACAAACACACACAGTCGCACACACGTTTTTGCATGCCGACACACCAACCAGCAGGCAAATTAGTGTTAAAAACGATGACTAAATTGGTTATCTTGAACAGATCTCAGTGAATTATGTTCTCATTCTTCTGGCTAACTGGGGTCTCTTGAATGCAATCATATTACATGTTTTATGCGGTATCAGAGTCAAAACGGCCCTCTCCATTCTCAATGTCTTTATCAGATGCCGTAATTCCTCTCACAAACGAGTATCCTGTAACCAATAAACATTCGATCAGTCCGAAACACAACACGGAATCAGCATCAATCAGCTCACACGATAAACATCTAGCATTCTGTAATGGGACAATGGGGATGATGTCCGTTGTGTTTAATCATGATATGATATCATGCGGTTGGCTTTGGCGAGGACTCATTGCCCTGTCCTATCAGCTTCATCCTCTGGCAGGACCCAAGGCTCAGTCAATTTTAACTGCATTGGATGGTTATATAGTGGAATGGATTGCAGGACCGCCATTACGTTGCTATCACTTGGGCCCATCTGCCATGTTGGTGGATGACACCAGCCCACACCGGAGAAGGATAGAACTGATGCAAAGATAGAGACGGTAAACACGCTGTCTATCAAGTTACTGTATAAAGAGCCGTATGTGAACATCACGATTCACACATGAAGAGACACGAATGACTTGCACAGAAAGAGGCAGCACACACAGATACACATATTGTGGATTGATTTCGTCACATGGGCTGGTGGGACACGGTGCGGTTGCCTACAGCTAACTCCTATATCTCTCTCAAACACCAAGGGAAATCAGTGGGGGCCAGCAGATCTGTGGGTGCCGCCAGGGAGCTGACACAGTGTGAAAAGATGAAGCAAGAGAACATAGACAAGATTTCAAAAGAGGGTAAATGTGATGCTAGTATGTGTTCGAGTCGACCGAGTGTGTGTGCACACACTCACCGGGTCGCAGTGTATCTGCGTGAGTGTGAGTGATTGGATTTTCATTTTAAATTATTCAACATGTACGATGGATATTTCAAAACCTGAAATGGGATTTATATTAATCAGACTCAAGTGAGTGAGAAAAGAGTGAGAGCTGACCCATTCTTTTCTCAGGTGTGAATGAGATCAAAGGGAGTTCAAAGATGAATCATCTCATCCAAGAGTGATGCTGTGGAGATCAGACATCACCATCAATTACAAGCACATATCCAGAAGAAGCTGAAAGCAGCGGCGCCACCGATGGCAAGAGAAACTGAAAACAGAAGAATAGTAAAAGGAGAACATGAGAAACTGCCTCCACCTAACATTGGGTTGTCTGGTAAATGTTGAAAAACACCATTTGGCTCCTTATTAGTTATATCTATGCATATTTACTGTGAAGTTAAGTTCTGAGAAATGAGGAAATGAAAGCAATGGGCCAAATGTGGGATTTTGGGATGATACATTTTGATTGTTGTGTGCGTTTATGTTTTACAATAAAACATATTTAAGCAACTAAACTTCCACTGAATCACAGGAAAACTGTTTGTGTTGTTACTTTGTCTTTTCCCAATCAACATTAGTATTGTTTATTGTATGCTCCAAATGCCAAAGTCGCCTTAACCTTGTCTTTGAGTCCAACTTAATGCTAAACAAGATATTTCTAAGAGACCAGAATGTAACAATTAACTTTCATGAACTGAAAACAGCATGAGGGGGTCAACATCTTTCACACTAAGAAGCTAAAAATATTACAGAGAAACACCTGTGGCATTTTACAGGCACTTTCAGAAAAAAAAAAAACTCACCTCAGTGGCTTTCTGCTAAAATTTGTATTTCTTAAAGGGAATAATAGAAACAACATTCAGAAAAAGTGAGAAAAAGCAAGAGGGTCGCATGATAGTCTTAAGAGCCATGCATTGTTAAAAAAAAATACTTTCTCAAATTATTGCTTTTTAAAGATAGTTTTACTTCATCAAGTTTTTTATATTATTAAACTGGATGCACTTGTTGACATGTTGCAGCAAAAAAAGCACAAGCATAAATAATAATTAGAAAAATAATGGCCTATTTTCAACAAAGTTTTGCTCATTATTTTTAGAAAGAATGAAGTCAACTCACAAAGCAGAGGTTAACATTACCAGGGACGACATTTTATTGAATGAGAAAAACTAAAAGATATTTGCTGAGAACACAAAAAAGACTTTAAATGCACTTTCATCAGAATACATTGTTAATGAAACGACTGTTCAAGAGGACACTTACAGAAGCAGAATGAGCTTCTGTCATTTCCATTGTTGTGCAGCCTTTTGTTCCCACTTACATCTAAAATTAGTCCCCTGCTCTGTAAATACACACAGTCATGTCTATTAATGTCCCAGCACTTTAAGCTTCAGTACTGTGATGTATTTCCCAGTGAAAGGGAATATTTAAGAAGGTTTAAACTGTCTGACATACTACATGACACCAAATTTACTACACGACTGGCTCGTACTGCACCCAGGCCCCTCTCATAGCGCGTTCCTGCACAGGTTACAGTTAGCGACAGCAGTGCACTAGAAAGATAATGCAGAGGAACTGCCAACATGTTTCCTCACGTAGATATTTCACAGATTCAAGCGAAATATAATTTGATTACTGCTGGACTCTGTGGGAGGCGCGTTTCTCACGACATCACATATTTTACACCTTGCTGGCTTGGCCGATTCCTAGTTGTTCTGCTTCCGAATGTACCACCAATTTTACGCCTCTGTCACTGCCTCTGAAGGTGTTACAGAGCCCGGATCACTTGAGCCCTCCATCCTGCTTCTGGTGCTTTCATAGTGCCTTGAAACAGCAGTATGAAAGGGCCCTTTGTGTCTTAACTAAACTAAGGACTTTGGGGTATTTTTCTGTGGACAGATTTTGTCCCCACCACAGCATCTCAACTGTTCCACTGCAGATGTTTGCCAGAAAGAAGCTACTGGATTGTAGCTCTGTACTGCAGATTAAATGTCAGGTGGATGTCATGATATAACTGAAATTGGATGGTAATATCTTATTTATTCACCCATCATATTTTGGTTTACAGGAAGCAAGTGTGATTGATGTTTGATGCAATTTGTGATATATGAAAAAGGGTTGAAAAAGCTTCTTTTTTGTTCTTCTACATTTTCGGCAGCTGCCAGGCAATCTGTTTGACTGAAGGCTGCATTTTGTTCAGCCTGTCTATATTGTTTGCCTGCCTTTTGTTACCTCTACACTGGTCTTCGGTGTTTGGAAGCCCACCTGTCATTTCAAAAAGCTGATTCTAAAGATCTGATTTTCTTTAGATCAAATCACTCCATGCTTGCACTGAAAATGGTTGTCATGCTGCTGTGGTGCACTTCACATCTTTCACATTTCTTTTTTTCCAGACTGTAGCAGGGTGATGCCAATGTACAGAGTGAATGTATGTACTGCTTCACTCTTACCTTGCAGCATGTCTGAATATATTAAATCTCTCCAGTCCATTACACTACAGTTATATACCATCATCTCTGAAGGCGCCATAAACACATCCATACTTCTGCATGTGTATTTACTCCAGTGGACCCAACCTCCCTGCCTGCTTATCGGCCTTGCTGCTTATTTACTTGGAACACTGCCATCTGCATGAGTGTACATGAGTGTACCAAAAGCATCTCTATAGGGTTTGAATACCAAACTGCTGTTCTTTTTTAAGTGCCAAAAGGAAGATCTGACCTTATGCAAATGGTACAGAAAAGGAAAGAGACAAATGGAACCTAGTTTGGGTGTGCTTCAAACTAAAATAAATACTGCTTGGTTGATGATGTATCCAAATGGCAAATACACATAAGCATTGTTTTCAAAGGAAGAACATGGATTTGTTCACTCAGGTTTAATCATATAACAGTAGGAAAAAAAATCTATAAATTAACATAATCTCTGTCATTACTCTGCATGCAAGACTTAATTTCAATGTAAAGTTTTAAACCGGCTTAAAAAGAATCAATAACTTTGTTTTTCTCCAACCACTGAATGATCGATATTTGACAAGAAATCACTTCTTAAGCTGCTGTGATGTGGAAAACTTTGAGAACTGCTATTGGCTGTGATGGTTGACTTTGGTTTGAACACATTAAGTATCGGTGGTGTTATGACATTGACGGTGGAGGAAAGCCTGCTTGGAAAGGGAAATTATGAAAAATCACTTGTCTCCAACACAGTTTTTATAACACCATAAAATTAACTCCTACCTTCAAAAACCTCCATCTCTAGAAGTGCCTTTCCCGTGGTGCATTAATACAATTTAGATTTCTTATGTTCTTCGTTAAAATGAAGACTAATAGATTCACTGACTTTATTTTCCATTTGGCATCAGAGACCATCTCACAGTGACTCATTGTGTTAAAAAAAAAAATTGTGTATCCTGACAAACTGAGAAATGGAAAATTCATGACCACACCTTCTATTTGGCTCTCTTGGCTCTAGGCAGAGTTCTTTTATGGACAGTTAACATCATTTCAAACAAACAGTTGAGAGTCTCTGTAAAACAGTCTGACAGACAATTTTCAAAAAAATCTAAAACATAAAATATCAAGATGCCCGTGGTTAACTCTGTATCTCTACCACTGTCAAATAGCGCAAAAAATACACCATTCTGTAACTTTACTGTTCCAGGGTATTCCGGTTTTCAGCATTGTGCCCACATCAATCTGCAACTTTAATTTTGATGTTTTACATTTGCAAATCCATCTCAGGGCACAAATACAGAATGATTACAGGGTGTGGGTCCACCAATGACAATTTTTATTGGATTTGGGGGGGTGTCAGCTGCCAACCAAAGCTTTCACCTTGTGTCACACTTCCATATATGGTGTTTGTATATGTTGTCTTGACTAAAGCCCTCCTAACCTGCAATTTGTCAGAGGAAGCAGGTTCTAAATTACTAATGGATGACCTCTGACCTGCAGCTAAACAGAAAAAAAAACAATCTTTAGCCTGCAACACCTCACCTAAACTTAACTAAATCTCCCTATCCTCAAGGGTGAAACGACCTTTGTTTTCTAAAGAGTTTCACCATTCAGCAAGTTGTAAAACTTTTCCAAGTGAATTAATTTATATGCAATAACACCAGTGCAGAAGCAGAGAGCTGTTGTTGAGCTCTGCTGCACGGAAACTAAATTTGAGATAATGAGCCGCAAGCAGACAGTCAAGTGAATGGAGAGAAATGCAGTCCAGCTGCCCTTTCCTGCCTCCTCCACAAGCAGTTTCTACTTTGTATCTCATTGTGTGCTCAGGCCACAGCTGGACCACTTGCACAAACTAGATTATAAACAATTCATGCTGAATACAACCCACTGTAATTCACAAAGAACAAAAGAACAAAATGCAGGCATGCAGCATCTTCTGAGTGCAAGAACTGATGGGTAATATGAAATATCTAAGAAAACCATACAATAAGTGGTGCATATATGTGCTCATGATTGTGCCTATGCACCAACTGACGAGGGGACAGTTGTTGCTTTCATCACAGCATACTAATGCCACAGTTTCTGATGAGAATACAAATAACTGGATAATGAGAATGTAAATAACACAAAAACTAATGAACAGAAGAACCTGGAAAACAAGTCATCCATCTAAACAATGACAATCAAAGCTGGGTAATGAAATCACATCTCGACTTAGTAATTGAAAAAATAATTGAATTGAATTTCAAAAGGGAAAATAGATTGGGAGTGGAGTGTGTGTAAGATGTGAATCAGAATGAAGACCACACAAGCTCCTGACACTTATTGCAGGTGTTGCATTTTGCCAATTTACAGCTAAAAATCCCTTTCTCTGAATGTTCAAACTGAGTAAACTAACAAAGGATGTGTCCTGATTTATTTTTTCACCAGAATGACATAGTACATAATAATGGATCATGATTTAGATCAAGAGTCCTTGACATGGCCAAGTCACTCTGACATCCTGACTCTGGCTCCACCTCTGTTCTGTCAGTAATGTAACAGCAGAATATACATTATATATATATATATGAAGTTTTACTTCATGCCCCTTGTTTTATTCATGAACCCCAGCATTACTCTACTGTGATTATGAACAGCTGTTAGTTTTGAACCTGTATTTGTGAACACAAACATATAACACTGGGAAAATCTGTGAACAATTTAACTTGTTACCTCACCCACCTTTCCTGTATCTGCACTGACAACACCAATGTGCAAGTCTGGCAGTGTTGTAAATTGAAATTACAGTTCATTAAACTCATAGAAAACAGTCTATGCTCTCATTTACACAGGAGCACAGTGTTCACAGTGGTGATGAAGTTGGGTGGTTTCAATCATGCAAACACATTGGAACACTGAAAAAGTGCCTTAAAACAGTTCTTTGGTCTCAGAAATATTAAATGAAGGGCTGAAGGCCAAACATTAGCATTTTTTTGTTGTGTGCTGAATATTTTACCTTGCCTCAAGTAATGCCTCCAGTAACTTCTTTTCTACTGATATGAACTAAGCATCATTCATTAGGCCATTTATTCTTTTAGCCAGCTTTTCCAAGTCCCAGTCAACAGGGACAGGCAGTTAGCACTGTCTACACAGACAATGCTTTTGGGCAATTTCATGTCAATCATACCCACTGAACTGCAGGTCATTATGCTTAAAGAGAAAAAGTGAGCAGGCATTGAAACACAGAAGAACACAAACCAAAGTAATGGAGACATTATGCTGATACACATAAAAAAATAGTAAAGAAAGTAGATCATTCAGAACTATTAAATTACACATTAAGCCATGATTATCTTTAATTGGTTGTAGTCTGTTTTTTGTTTTGTTTTTTTTTGTCTCAGGCACCAATATCATGTGCACACGTGTACATACTAACTAATTCATTTGCGTTTTTAATCAGGGATTTCCCCTTCGTAGCTGACTCTCCTGAATTTGCATATCTCTGCTTGCCCCCGCCTCTCCCACTGGCATAATGAAGGCTACAAGTTCCATTGTGGAGCCAAATGTCAGGCCCTGCGGCTGGCAGACAGTCCACGGAGCATAATGACCAGCTGAACTACCTCCTCTTGTGACCCACAGGATAGCAGAGAGGAGGGAAGAGGAGAGAAAAGTCAACTAGATGTGTGAAGGAAAAACGATGAAATTAAGACCATGGGAACATAGAGAAAGAAGAGCAGAAGAGTTGAAGAATCTTACTATGTAAAAAACAGAGCAACAAGGAGAACGAGGTATAGAAATAAGAAGCTGTTGACTCAGCTGTGCACAGTACACACTTGCAACAGTAATCAGCAAACCCAATAACAACGTAGGGTGTATTGATTAAGGAAAACTTCCGCGGCCACACCACATGATCCCATCATCATTAAAGAAAATCTAATTACCCTGTGGCTGTGATGCCACCAGACATGTCCAAATGTTTCACGCCTTTAATGTCTGCCAAAGACGGCCCTCCCTCCTCCCCCTAAAGAATATCATTTCAAAAAGCCAGTCATTAATCTGTGGAGGCAGGGAAGTGACAGAATATTGCTTTCGTTTTCTTAAGCTTAATTAATCATCTTGGTGTGTGCACAATTTAACAGCATCATGTCTGATGGCGCTCAGCATGCATCTGCAGCTGAAGCTACCGTGGAGGAATTCTGGATGGATCCACAAAGACGATCTCTGCAGAGACTCCAGGGGAGCTCAGGATATCTCCGCTGGGACAGGTGGGTAAAATGACAGATACAATCTCTATTGCCAGGAGGTGGACGGATAGTAAAAGAATGGGCAGTATGACAATAAGTGCTTGTTTTTTTGCTTTTCTTTACAGTAATATCTGAGAAATTTCAACTTGCACTGCCTAGAAGCACACTATGCACTTGTTATTAAAATTACACGGACTGAAAAATGTCCTGTCTTTGCTTTGCACCTCTGTCTGTCTCCCTGGCTGTTTCACACTGGGCTTTAAGGGTTAGTTTGAGTGCCAAGGTTGAATCGTAAGGTGAGACTTCCGTCTTAACTAGACTCTGGAATATGGACTGAAGGCTCAAGGCAACTCATTAAAATGCAAGACCCGGGGGAGCTATTTGAATGAAAGATCGCAACCTTTCACAAAGGATTTTATGCAGGAGGTGCGCCAACTGTTAAGAGACAGATTACACAAAAGAGCCAGACAATGGTCGACGTGTAGAAAGTGAAGCATGCATTCAGAGAGCTCTGCAAAATTCAATAAGGTAGATTATTTAATACAAAGCAACATCGCTTGGGTTTTATCTACCATATTTGCCAATCCCATTGGCAATTTATCATCTTAACATCTAAATAGCTACTTAGTCCT
>JAOWBC010000049.1:12831471-12852275 GCA_028566105.1 Hypoplectrus providencianus | reverse complement strand
GACCTCTTCCTCTTCTAATAATGATGTTCATTGTATTTCTCATATTTATCCTAAGACATTTCTCACCAAAACTTTGACTGTAGGTTTATGATCAGTCAAATATCACAAAAATGATATGACTCAGGGCAGCTGTCACTTTCCACAAAGCACTTAAGGAGGAAGATATGCACAGAGCCTTGAACAGAAAGACAAGCTGTGTGAGAAAGATATGTGATGGCGCTGATTACCCTTGGATTTATAGACAGTAAATGTGAGTAATTACTCACATTAAAATAAACCGTGGACAGATTACGAGACAACCAGCCCCCCAGGCGTATGGAAGTGTGACACTAAAAGCAGTCACAGGAAGATGAGACAAATATACAAAAGAAACAGAGTAAGACTCGCTGAGAACAAAAGGTAGAAACAGTCCAGCGAGACCACCGAGTGAACTACTTTCCTTCTTTTTCTTTCTCTCCCAGGAAAACACCTGTAGGAATGCTTGAGTGATACTTCGCTGAGTAAATAGATGCATTCAAGCAGCTTCACTTAGATGAACAAAAATAAGAACACATTCAGTCAAAAGAGTGTTTTCATTTCAGTGTTTCATCAGGGAAAGTGTCAAAGCATGTGATGAGTACAATATAAACATAAATCACAGCTAGTGGTTAACTATTTATTATTATTGATTTATTCTTTTTGTGATGTTAACTATATAATATTCCAGAATATTCAACTATGTATTGGATATAAATGCATGTGATGCCACACAATGTATTTGTGAGTGATAGTAGTTGTTTGCTCTAAATAAGATGTCAGTGTTGAACAAGGTCTTTAACTGACTTCAGTGATGATGGTCGAGACATTTGATTGGATGTATTATACTAACATGACATGTCTTACTATTGCTTTAATTGTACAAATTTTAGTGACAAAGTCCCTTGACACAGAAACTGTAGCAGCCAAAACAAGAGTGTCTAACATTGGGAAAAATACATTTCACTGTTTCAGCAGTCAGAGTATGGCTTCTCTCAGTTTTTCTGCAGCAAATGCAAAGTATATTATGAGACATCATGATTCTGATGAGATTATATCAATGCAGTTGTTCCAATTGCAGAGGCATGGAAAATATATCATCTTTATTGGAACATGCTGCTCATGAAATGTTGATAAAATGCTGTCATAATGGCAACTTTGTTATAAGAGCGCAGTGGGAGTCCAAATGTTGAATTAAAACATCTATTTCCAGAATGAGATAAAATGGGTTATTTGTTTTATAACATCCCATGTTAGCTGAGAGATACTACAGCAAAAAATCTCTTTCTATACTCTTTACCTGTCGATAATGATAAATAAAATATGCTGGGTTCACTGGAGTTGCCGGTTCAACCAATTACTGTCCAAGTCTTTTGGGATTGGATTCATATGCTGAAATTACCTCTAGTGCTCAAAACCATAAAAGCATTCATGGAGGCAATTAGACGGCTCTGTGTTGTGTGTCTCCAACATAAATACTGCACAGTCTTTCCTCATGGGACTAAACAAACCAGTGCATTTCTTGATAAATGAATGCAGAAAAAGCAATTTTTATAAAGCTTCAGGGAAATATGACTCTGACAGCATTCTATTTTTATCAAGCGCTATATGTTTTATTTTCATTGCTAAACCATTTTTCAAGCTGTCAGAGAGAAAATAAAAATAAATGAAGGGTAGAGAAGAAATGTACAAAAATCCATCTCGCCATCACTTCACACGGCTACACCCATCCCAAACCTCTTATCAATACAGCCATCCTTCTCCAACAGGTAGTTACTGCCGCGTGAGCTTCTCTCCAACACTTGTCTTTCACATTGTCCCATTGCTATTGATTTCTGTCCATGTTTCCATTACTCAGTGGTGAAATGTCATATGAAATACAAATTCCTTTGCTTAAAGGTGATGTACAGCATGTGCTATGATACTGAGGGTTTGACAATTCCATTACTGTTTGCTACAGTGCCACATGTGTTTTGACATGATTGGTGTGCACATGATCACAGCTCACCGCCGCGATGAAAAAGCCCTGTAATTCCTGACTGATGGATACATCTCTTTGCCCTGCAGAGTTGATTACAGCAGAAAATGCACAGCAGGCCGCTGCCTTGTTCTCATGTGTGAACTTTGTCATCTCTGCTTGTCTGACAATCCCAGATCAATACTCAATCAAAGAGTTTTTTGCCTTCAGCTGATCTGTTGCTTCTCAGTGCGAAAGCACAGAGGCAGAGCGGCGGACTGCACGCAGTCATCCAGAAAGAGAGAGAAAAAAGACAGGAGTGTGGCATGAGATGAGAGAGGAAGGAGAAGCAGGAATAGTCAGAGGAAGAACTCAGTGACCATGTACTGTACGGCTTCACTCAAACACAGCGGGACGCACTAGAAATTGGGATTAAGTAGGAGGTGATGTGGAGTGACAGGCTGACAACACGGAGGAGCCTCTCTTCTATTCCTCATGTTCCCATCACTCTGTCCCCACATCAGAGTTTTAATGAAAGAATATGCCACACAATGATGAAGATGAAGCTCGTTGTGAGAAAACTTCACTCCACTTCATACACCCCAGTATCATTACTGAAGTCGGTCAGGGTGATGAATATATGTAATTATGAGCTTAATTGGAATAGTTTTTACATTCAGTTAAAAGACTTTCACTTCCCATCACATTCTTACTTTGATAATTCCTTAGAGAAAACACACTATAAATACACTGTTCTTTCCATTTGTATTTGCTAAGACGTCACTCTCACTGTAATTATCGTCAATATGGCGAAAGATGAGAAAGACAAGAGGATATCAGCCTGAGATGTGTGGTGATGATAGGGAGCGGGGTTTCATTTACTTGACCTATAGACTATCTGGATATTCAATTAGGAGCACTTAGCGAGGATCACTTTCAGTTTTGTGGTTATAGTGAATTAAATTATGGAGCACATTTTCTTCTTGAAAGACTCTGCACTATGAGGTCTGATAACAAACCGTATGGATGCAATTTTGCTCTGCAGATTTGGGGCTGAAAGGTTCACAGAAGTCACAGCTTGGTTGGATTTAGGGTTTTTGCTTCAGTTCTGTATTTTTTTGATATATAGAGAGGCCATTCCCAGTATAAACGGGCTTCTCATTTGTGTATTTTTTTGCCAAAAGGTTTGACAGCTGTTTGATAAAATAATGGCTTGGAACATATGGAACATAAACCCTCCACTGTCGATTTGTTAAATGTTTTATAAAAGAATAACTTTTTAATAAGTGCAAGCTGGGGAATGACTGTGTTGCTGGAGTGACAGCTGGAGGGGATGTGATAGGCTGGCACAAGTACTTTAATCATATGCTGGAATCCGGCACCTTGAGCCATAAAGTTATTAAAGTTTAAGTATAACTCTTTTTCAGTGCAACACTTTTGACTGAAATCTAAAATAACCATACAAGGCATGTAACTGTGACCAGTTAACCTCACTAGTTGGATACTTTAATGTAACTGTTTCATCCACACGATGTACAAGTTTCTTGGGGGAACAGAAAGACTACAGCCATGTTCATAATCAAGCCTATAATACAGTGAAGTTGTAAAGCAATAAGCTTAAATGCTTACAGCAGGTATATGAAGTGTCATGTTCACAGTTCCATTTTTAGCATATTTACAAGGCTACACTTTGTTATCTGCAATAAAACCAGCAGCTGATCGTAATGTCATCAGTTTTGCAGATATATAGTTATAAAAGAAAGTATTGGACTGATTAAAATGTTAATAAAAAAAAAGCAGCTATTAATTGTTTTTACAAAATTGTTTGGTAGCCCATGTCAGTTTTGGGAGGTGCAAAACAGCATTATTTGTATTCAGGGTACAAATTACTGGATACAAAGTACAGCACCTTATGTCAATCTCTCCACGAATTGTTGAAATATTTGATTTTATTAACAAATTTGGGAGATGGTCAAAACAGAGGTACATTTTGTAGTAAAAAAAGGATAGTTAGTACCCACCTTTTCAATCATTTTAGACCTGAAAGAATGTAAAGTCCTTACTTACAGACTTCTCCCCCACAGCCAGAATTCACTATCTGCTCACAAAGTGTTGCCTTGGAAACTTTTTTCTATTCAAAAAAGGCTTTTAAAGAGCTGATTTTTGAGGAGTTGGATCCTGATAGAGAAGAGCTACGATGGCAGGGATCAGTCTTGTGAAACAAAGAGGGGAGATAATCTAAATTGGAGAACCTGGAGTGCAATGGGGGTTTTGAAAGGGGCAACGGCTGTCTTTTCTCGTCAGGGAGGGGGGTAGGAAATTGGGTGATTCGCAGAGATTGGTTTGTCTGTGGTTGGACTCGGGAGTGTTTCGAGAGTGCGTGTGAGTGAGAGGAGCGGGTCCCTGCCGAACAGGAGAGAGGGACAGATAATCAAGCCTGAGTTGATGTGGGACTTTGTGTAAGGGCAGAGGAGAATAGAAACTCTTTAATAGATTAGCAGCACTCAAGTACTGGAACGGCCACCAGGGAAGCCAAGAGTTGAGCCATTGTCACACCTTGAATTCCCAATCCTCTATACACCTTCATACAACTGGAGCTCCGGGGCTTCACGTTCTGCTTTTTGAAGAGACACCCGCTCTGAAATTAGGAATGAATGCTCATCTACATAACACTCATGCAGGACAAGGAGGAGAGAGAGAAAGAGAGGGAGGGAGAAGGGCTGACAGAAGGCTCAGAGAGAGAGATGGATGTTGATGCTATTTAGCTTTGGAATGACGCAGGGACCCACATAACGCCCGCAAGGGAGCAAAATAATTTACTCCAAACCACAGAAATGTATTCAAATAAAGTCCTATTCACATATATTCAGATCAAATCACTGTTGAAAATAAAGCCCATTTAGAATGCAATTTTTTCCTCTCAGTGGTGTAATGCATATCGCTCCCTATGGTAATTCAAAAGAAGATAGCTCAGTTAAGAAGGCTCAGGAAAATCAATGATGCCTTACTGGTGAAAAGAGAACAGATGCATATAAATGAGTGAGTTTCTCACTGGATTTCAGCTCGCGTTTTCTATCCACCTACCATGAGGACTTGGATCAAGCTGCATCGATATGTTTAGAATGCAAATTTTACACTTCAATGGCCTTTAATTCAACATTCAGTCTGAAATTCTAAATGCCATGGATACATCGTCTGATAATTTACAGTTCAGACTGCAAAGTCACCAAGACAAAACATGAGTCACCATGTAATAAGAAGAAACAAAAGTTGACCAGGCGGACTTATTGCTTCGCCGAACCCACCGGCATCAAGTAGGTACATACACTTCCATAAGTGCAAGGGGAGGTAAAAGAAAACTCATTTATCCCAACACAACAATGCCCCTGAGTTAATTGGCCAGCAGCGTCAGTAGAGGCCTTGGACATTAATTTGCCAGGCTTTCTCGGTCTGACAAGCTGATAATGAGGCATTGTGGGACAGCGGGTCACCTGGTGGGGTGTTAGACAGGCTGTGCTCCAGCTAACAAAGGCAGAGAGTGACAGAGGGAAAGGTAGAGGCAGAGACCATAATGGGACAAACGGGCACCATCATGCTACAAATTACCTGCCAGTTTTGGTGTAATCTCTCAGTTGAATCATTATCTATCTCCTGAATCAATCTCTGTCTTGCTTCCTCTGCTTTTGGCACCCCACCAACCTTCCTTCCTCAACTTCTTCTACTAGCCTTCCCCAAACTTAGCAAAGCTGCCTACGTTAGCAACAAGCTCTGGATGTGGTTCACTTTTTGGTTCGCTGGCAGGGTCCTGCTCTGCTTTGTATGTGGCAGGTGTGATGCTGCAGGAGCCGGGTAACAGTGTGTTTTGAGTTGTGGGACCAAGTGGGAAGGGACACAGGACAGAGGACATATTAATGATTGCAGTTGGGACAATGCTATAACTGTACTCAGGGTACAGGTGCGAACAAATGATGAACGGTTCCTCACAAGTGGCTCATAGAAAACAGGTCAGGAGACAATGTGCTCCATAGGACCTGTTTTCATGATGTGTTTGTGGTGACAGCAGATTATTTTGTACCTACACGTTTTTTTTTGTTTGTTTTGGGGATCATGACCAGGGTTGGAGGGGCACCAGAGTGTGTATCAGTAATAATCGACTGCAATTTATATGTCATGGATGACTACTGATGATTATTTTTGTGACTGGCCCGACTGGAGCAGGTGGCAGATGGTGAAACCCTGTCTTTTTTTCGGATGTAACTAATAGCAATAATAATGGCTCTGTTCCATATAAACCATGTCAGTGAGCCAGCATGCACAGTATGAGGATCCTGAAACTACCTCGCCAAAATAAAACAAAGCCATCATTTACAGTGCTTTGAAAAGTGTCCTCCTTAATTTATTTATGTTTTGGTATTTGTATTGTATTTCTTTGTTAAATGAACCCTCAAAAACTTTCGACCTTTGTGTAAAATGAAAGAGGAAAAAAAATAATAAAAAGGTTGCAAGCATGTGTTCGCCCCATTGCTATGATGTTCCTTAAAGAAACATCTGGTGCTACCAATAACCTGCAGTCACAAAAAAAGATAAATAAGATATTTTTTTTCCTCTAAATTAAGGCTGTAGTGATAAAAAATAAATAAATACATAAATAAAGAGCAAAATGTGAAAAAAGGGCAAATGCTTTCACTAGGCACTGTGTGATACCAGGCCATTAGAGAGCATTCACTGATCCACAACATACAATTACATGTGATGTGATATAAGTTTATTCATGTTGCCCACCCCTGAGCTGTATTTATCCAGCTTGTGTGTGTTTACGTGTGAGAGCAGAGAGCGGAGCAGAACAGCAGACCAGATCCATCCCTCTCTCCCTTCGCAGCAGGAGCTCGGGCATTAATTACCTCTGATATAAACACAAATTAGTCTGGAACACAAACAGAGTCTCGGCTATGAGGAATATCTTCATTTATACCCCATCATGTCCAATTACGCAAGATATATCACCTAGATGCTAGGTTTAACTCGTCTTCCTGGTGTTGGCAGGGAAAACATAAACATTAATTTCCAAAAACATGACAGTCTTAACACAGTAATTTTCCAGTGGTGTAACTATTCCATCCTGGAAACTGAGATCAAACCATTTTCTCTTTGCGAACCATTGACGATAAGCATGACTTTCACTGATGTTGCAACTATGTCTCCCAAGTGATTCTCCAAACAAACGGAATGAAACTCTGTGCCCTCTGAAAAGAAGTATATAACATTCCTATGCCTACGCAGAGATGAGGAAGAACTTTTTCTCTTGATTGATTCAACGGTTGTTTAGATCATCTCAACTGCCCGGAAGTAAATACAGAGAGGGTTCTTATACGGGTGCCTGAACAGTTGAATGGTTTTGCTCCCACTGAAAATGTCCCAAACAGCTCCTCCATCTTAAACAAATTTGCAGCATCCAGCTGTTTCCAAGAAGGTAAAAACTTCAGTTTCTTTTCATGCACTGATTAATTTTTAGTCAGTTCAGAACAGTAAAAAAAGAAACATCCAAAAAAACATGTCGGTGCATATTTTACTTTTTTCACACCTCATATCCAGACATAAGATTAAAAAATAATAAATAAATAAATAAACTTGTAATACAATAAACAAAAAAATATATTGTCTTAATGTCAACAACAAACTGGAAATTTCTTGGTAAAATTCACCTTTCGTGTAAATGATACTGCAAACAAGATGGGGATACTAGAAAGCACTGAGAGAAACACATTTTTTGTGTCAATAGATTTGTGGGTTTTGTAGATAAATAAAAAATAATAATAAAATGAATGCCTGTCTCAGTCACATTAAATTATAATGAAAGTGGATTAACAATCCTTCGGCCTGTCAGTTGGTATGTTTGCCTGTTCATGACAGCAGTCTGGGGCAGTAAATAAAGCATTTCCAACAAAACACTGATATCACTGCAAGTCACCAAAACAATCCAAACCTGTTTTGAAAAAGTTATGATGAGGCCAAAATCCAACAATATCTAGTGAAGTGGGGCAACAGCGAGTCAGTCAATATGTGCAGTTATAAAAAGTTGGTAGACAGGGTGAAGATGGAGAGAATACCAAAACAGCAAAACATGGGGGGGAGAAAGGGGAAAAGAGGGAGTGGGATGGTGTGTACACAAAGCCCAAGGGAATGCAGGCCATGAAGGGAAAAGAGAATGAGAGAGATAAAGAGGAATAGAGGAAAAAAAAAAAAACGAAGAGTGGAGGAGTAAACAGAGGAAGGAGAGGGCTTGCCAGGAGACTCAGGCTTTGGCTGCATTTGTTATCAGTTTGCACAGAAATGTCAAAGCACTGTGACATTCTCCCCTACGGCTTCCCCTGCTGCCCAGCTGCTACTGTGTAACACACACACCACGCTGCCACAGATCACACATGCACACGGCAATTGCGAGAGAGCACAAATTGACCTGAAACAACATGCAACACTCACGCCACATGCATTAACATGCAGCTTACGATCTTTTTTACGTATGGGGATTCTTGACCAGGCTGTGCAGAGAATATCGGTACTCTAGGTTCAAAGTTTAACTAAACTAAAATAACTGGAGCACTGGGCCAAACAAAGAATGGGAAATACTTTCCTTAAGGGATAAAATATGGGTTCCCTTGACATGCTGCTCCGATGTTAACTATGAAAAAATGCTGTAAGTACAATGTTAAATTTGCCAAGGAAAAGCTTGTTAACACTCCTACATGTTGACATACACACAGAAATAAGAATATCCATTTAAACATTTAGTTGCGCTAAAAGGCAAGTCAAAGGTTCAAAGATGAACAATTAATTAAATCTCTTGATACAGTTTGGCCTCCTAGACCTTCGATGAGAATATTGACGGACATGAAAATTAGCTCCAAGGAAATCATTTCCCCACACAGGGAATTCTTTCCTTTTTTTTTTTTCTTTTTTCCTGGGAGGGCGATAGAAGAGGGGCGCTTGTTTTTCTTCTGGTGTGCAACCTTTACAGGGAGTCTCCCTCCTTGGGTGGTGCTCACATGGCTCCGCCTCTGGCCTTATTTTTACACAAGCAATTCCCTTTGTGATTTAAAACAAAGCCAACTTTAAAAAATGTGTGTATATTTTTGAACCATTGCTTCTTTAAGATATGCTCTATATTCCCGAAGGTGCATATAGGGCGAGGAAACAAGGTCACTCTTATACAATATATCTTTAAAAATGGCTTCAACCTACTAAGAAATGAATATATATATTACCAATATATCACATAACTATGTGTTTGTGAAAGGCTTGGCTCATTGTAATTACAGATGAACAATACCCTCCTTTATAAGAGCTTGCAGCCCATTCTTTAGCTGTGTCACTTGCAGCTTTATTGTTTTGGTTCAATCTCACTGCTCTCATGCTGGTTTTTGTGTGCAGCCCGCAGCTGTTTTCAGTGAAAGAGCTCTGGAGAACTCACTGTACACAAACTGCCCCACACCAAACTGTACAGACAGCGTTAAGAACTAACTGGTAAACGGACAGAATTTTTACCTCAGGAATTTATAAAAAGCTATAGAAAACTAAAGACCTAAAGAGACTCCAGTGCAATGCCAATTTATCCCTCAATATAAAAATGAAGCAAAACTATTCCAAATCTGTCTGCTTCCATCTAGTACTGCTGGCATCATTTGCTGAATGGTGGTGTTCAGGCATGTGGAGCCGCAGAATGGATTTCCCATACATACACCTGCCTGACCAATCACATCGTCATTGGACTGCATCAAGTAACTTGAATTGAAGCCAAACTTTTCATTTATGACTTATACTGCAGCCAGCAACAAGGGGGCGATCAAGATGTTTTTGGCTTCACTTTTGTGCAGCTGTCTATCTTAATATAAGGGACTATTATTTTCCACATGGACACAAACAAGACTTCAAATGAATGATAATGTTTCTCTAATTTTTTGATGTGTGAATGGTCTACTGTTAGCTAGCAACTTCAACAGATCAACTTGGTGATGCAACAGGCTCGTCTGACCGGGGTATAAGCCTTCTCTTATGCAGCCTTCTTCTTCCCCTACAACTATCTCCACTTTCGATCATACAGAGGCACCATTGATGCATGATTGTGATTGGTTCAAAGAAATGCAAACAAGCCAGAGCAGTGTTCCCCTTTAGACAGAATGATAATGGGGCAGGCAGCCATCAGTGTAGGCCTGTCTATAGAAGGCTCACAACAAACTGACTTTATCATCAGTTTTCCTTCCTTTACAAGGCTTCTTGCTTCCACCCCCATTAACATGTCATTATGACAAATTCCTTTTGATATTTTTCTGTTTACATGACTTCATTATTTCTAGCTGAATAGACCTGTGAGAAATGTTGTTACATGTTGTTACAAGCGCTAGGAAGGTTTAATGATGTCGTGACTTGTACGACAGACATAAACATTGGTGACAACAATGATGAAGAGACGTCTGACTATGTTCTTCCTCAAACAAAACAGGCTTTTGAAATCCACCATCACCGACCAGGGAGCCTATGGGGAACTGTCAGACTATTAAATATAGTTTGAATGACTGACTGACAGATTGACAGATCGTTGAGGGTGAACAGACTTGTCGGCTGAGCGGACTATTTAGTGTGCAGATTTGCAGGATATATGCACAAACACAGTCTTCAGAGCTGCTTCCTTCTTCCACCTCGGAGCTCAATCAGATCTGGCATCCATGGCAACTAAAGTACAGAGAATCTGTCAGATCACACCATAGTGATAAATACATTTAAATCTCAGTTCATTTCCTTTGCCTCACTTGTTTAATTCAACCCAGCTGTAATCCACTCAGGAAATAGCAGCTTATAGGGAGCCCGGGGTTATAAAAGCTTTTACTGATATATTAAAGATAAAAAAAACAAACAAAAACTCAGCATCAAATAATTACAAATAAAACCAAATATAATTCTATCACGTCAAGCAGGAGGGTCTCCTGTGGGTTATATCAGATCTAACCCAGCAATGTAAAATGAGTTTTTAAAAAATGTATAGGTGCTGAGCTTGCAGAAGTCAGAGTTAACTTGTCTACTAAACAGAGTCAGGGCTAAAAACTACTATGATGATTCAGGTGTTTTGGGAGGTCTAGCCCTCACTGGGCCAAACCAATAAGGGATTTTCTGCTGGGGATTTGTCATTTTTTTCTAATTCGCTCCCTGTGGCCTCAATTTCTATGTAAGATTGCACGTACAGTGTGCAGGCAAGCCAGAAAAATGTAGTCAATTACAGTAAAAGTGCAGACACATTGTCTAGGGCAGGAACACACATTATCAAAACCATATTTAAGCATGGAATAAATCACTTTTTCTTTTATGGGAACCAGCATCCATCATTTAATCCCTGTTACGGCACAATTCAAAAATCAAAACAGCCTTCTAGTTTGACTGCATAACAGTGATTTCAGTGTGCAAGCTTGTCAGCCTATTATCCTGGACTGCATAGCCAGTAATGACATGCTGTTGCTTGCCTAATGTATACCATCGCATAAGCAACTGTTGTATTAGCAATTCATAACAAGTTCAACGAAAAGTTGACAACCGCTCAGAATGTCTCTATGGGAAGCTGTCTGTGTGCGCCAGTGTGTGCATGTGTGTGTTTTGTGTGCCTTTCTTCTGCCTGCCTGTTGACTGATCCCGCTTATCTATGAAGCTCTGTTGGTGATTAAGGTTTTTGTCTGTTGGCTTTTTTGCGCTAATGATGCGAGAACAAACATAGCGAGAACCATCACGGAATCGGCAATGCATAGCTTTTTATTTTACTCTCTTGTTTTACTGTCTGTGATTTCGACTTCCAAGCATCTGACTGGGACCTACATTCAACAAACGTATTCCTCCAAACAGTCTGCGCTCTGCAACATGCTTGCCTTTAAGGCACTTGACACATAGACCTGAGGGGCTCTTTTTTCCCACTGAATCAGTGGAACACAGTTCAAGGTGAACAGCAGGTGCTCACAGGCTGAAGCAACTGATTTTTGCTAATTTCGTCATCAGCGCCATGCGGTGCAGCGATGACAGCTGAAAACACTGTGAGATTAAATAAGTAGGTGTGGAAACTGGCATCGTTACTGTGCATACTAAATGTCCACAGCAGGTCTACCGCAAAGCATAACCATTAAGAAATCCAATTTATATATGTTATAGAAGCTGAAATGTTAATCCACATCAAGTGCAGGAAAGCATGAAGAGACAAACAGAACCTGGCAGTGAACAGCAACAGATAGTGTGTCCAGGATGTGACCGCCTCCACACTTTGCAGCAAAGCATTGTGTGGTATATAACCATTGTATGGTGGATGATAGTCATTCACACCACAGCTGTGCATAGATAGAATACAAGAAAACATGATTATCTTCTTAAATGTACCCTGCTTTAATGGCTGAGACACATGCAAAAACAATCAGCTCATACTTCAACTTTCCTGAAATAGAAACAATGTACATTCAAGCAGATTTATTTATATTTCAACCCCAATGAGGGCAGAACCGTCACCATGACAGTGACAGCAGTGACAACAGCTCAGAGAGCCAAGAAAAGAAGCCGCTGTGACAGAAGCATCAAAGAGTATATGTGAAGATTTACAGTGGAAGCCAAAGGTGAAGTCTCCTCAAAGGCTCTGCCAGCCGTGTCTCAATATGATTCATTTTGAAACACTTGACCATGAGATGTAGAGGAAAGGTTTCCTACTATAGTCCATAAATGAATAATCTACCTCTATCTTAGAATTAGATCACTGTAAATGTCATAAAATCTCATTTAGCTGATTTAGACACGAGACAAAAGAAGAAAAGTATTAATGTATCTGACGCAACTATAAAGTGGGGTATGCACCGCAAACCAAGGATTTACAGACTTTTTTTTCCTCACCTCTTTCATCAATGACAAGAAAGACATTTCACTCAATTGTGTACTACTTCACCAGTGAATGTACAACCATCTTTAAGGCCAATGTTACAGTGAGGTGTTGATCAGCAAGTCATTTCCAAATTAGTTTTTTTTAGGTAGAAATCCTAAAAAAAAAGTGGGTTCTGGCTCTTTGTTCCCTTGATTAGACCAGTCACAGACCCTGCACTGAGGATGGGTGGCTACATTCTTCCTCCAGTGGGGCTCTTTTCTGGCTCCTCCATACTTTTTCTTTAAATATCTAGAAATAACATTACAATTTAAAATGGAACCAGATTACGTTTTAATGTTTTCTAAGAAGCATTATTGTAAGTCCAGCTATCACAACGTTAACCAAGTCACCAAGTTTTGGGAATTTGTGAATAAAATGTGTGCTATCTTAGAACTGACAGTGAAAAATTGTTTCCATATCCCAGTTAGTGCTTTAATTAAAATAGAAAACAGAAAAAAAAAAAACAGAAAAAAGAAACACTTTCAGAGAGCGTAAAAAACTTCTTTGCACATTCTAAAGTCTTATCACATTTTGATGTTTCATCAAGCTTTTCAAAATGTTCACAGGAATTTGATGAGGGCAAAAAAACTTGAGAAAAAGAGATGATGATAACATAATTCAAATCTGATTTTTTTTTTTACTTATATATGAACTACTACTACTTTGGCCCCCAAAACTCAATTTAGCTAAGTAGAAACAACGCTGTATTTTTCCCATCACTCTCAGCCTTCTTTGACTCCAGTGTTCACACTATCTGGGAATTGCCACTGTGAAGTATTTTGTTGCGTTGCCTCTTAGAGAAATGCTCTCCGGTAAGCATTGATGCAGTATGTAAGTCCAGGCCTTAGACATATACGATGCATCACTGGTCACTCGAGGGCTTTTGTTGTGAAAGGTAAGAATGGGGAGAAGTAAAGTTGTAATGCGCTGCTGTTGACAATGTGTGGGCCAATGCGTGAGTTTGTCATCCAGCTCCAGTGTTATCATTTTATTACAATCACAAGTAAAGGTGCAACACACACCCTAAATCAAGCCTGCATCTTCCCTGTAGATGCTACCAGTTGGAGACAGAATAGTAAAGTGAAAGCGATGGCTTATAGGGAACCAATCTAAATGCTGATTGTGTCGTTATCTTAAAGCCAGTACAATGTGCAATCAACATTTAACTCACAATGCTTATTCGTAGCAAAGCACTTCCCTGTTTCCACCTTAAATCTACTTCAAAATCCTGTCTGCCTCGTGGTATTATCGCACAGGTATTTACATGTCTGTGGAATATGCTAAAATGCGGCAGAATGAATGGCAAACAACATTCACACTCTTATCATTCATCATTCATCCTAGCAGGTGGCAGTGGTACACTATTTTAAGGCAGAGAGGGGAAGGGTGGAAAGATGGTGGAATAGGTGTGATGACAGTATTTATAGCTACTGCTAGCTTAACATCTTCAGGTTATTCTGTTGTCATAAGATGTGTGGAAAATTAAACATTCACAGTAAAAAAGTGAAGAAAGTCTTGCTTTTAACCTCCTCAGGGCAAAAGATATATGTGGTGTTGAAGGCAGATAGTGGTGCAAATTGTTGTAAAGTCTGTGCATGTCAAAAACAGTGACAAATTACAAAGTAAAATTATAAATTATAATAATTATGACCAATTATTAAATATGTTTCAATGACAAAATTCTGCCACATCAATAATAAAACACTGTGTTGTTTGTTTGTCTTATGATAATTGGATTACCTACCAAGAAATGTGCATTTGACTCCATCATCACAACAACACATATCAACGCCCCCACACACACAACCATCAACAAAAGGACTCCTCACTAAGATCAGAGGTCTCAAGTGTAGAAATCATAGTGAGTGTGATATTGCTGTCCAACTATATCCAATAAAAGCCCGGTTCTCTCCAGAGTCCTTCAATATAACAGTGTCACCTACCTGTAGGGGATCCCTCGAGCACCTCTCCGGTGTAGCGTGTCTCTTTGAAGATGGGCCGGTTGTCATTTTGGTCGATGACAGTGATCACTAGTCGTTCTGGTCCCTCAATAAGGTTTCCAGCGAAGTCTATGGTTGAGACTTCCAGCTGTGTGGATGAAAAGATAAAGGAGTTTATTTTTTTGCGATGAAAACGGTACTTCTGGCTCCGACTTTAATTTAGGGTCATTTTTGTAAAACTGTAGGTGAGTGGCTTCAAATTTGTGCTTTTCTCCATCCTGCTACAAAAGCATCCACCAGTCTTTTGACAGCCCAAGTCAAAAACTGATGAAATGTTTCCTGCAAGTATCACTGAAATTTACTGTATCTCCCTCTGTGAATGGCAATGATGGCCGACAGCTGTTGTCTTCACTCACAATCCCAGCCAGCGTTTGAGTGGCTGGAGCAGATTCATTGCTACCTTATGAAAACAAGGCCTAAGGAATTTGTTGTTGACATCAGCTATGTAGTTGGAAAGGCCACTAAATGATGATCCAAAATACGGACGAAGGAAAGGGGAAAATTGATATGGCCATCGCTTAACCTACAAAAAATCTGACTGAAAATGGCCTTTTAAAAACATGCTCACTTTATGTTATAACCTTTCCAGCATGCTGATAACATATGTACAGAGAGCATATGTTTCTGCAATGTTTCTTGGATCCTTAACTGTGTAGGAATTGAATCATCAAGGTGTGACTAAAAAGCCGCAACTTTTGTACATCCAACTAGCACACCTGTATCAGCGCGTGACCCTGTTAGTTAACACATTTCATCCAGTGAGGGATTTTTTTAAGCTTGAACACACTGCATTAAAAAGCTGTTGTGACCACAGCTTCATGAGCCCTTACAACCAGAAACTAGAGACCTTTCCCAAGATCGCTGACAATAAGGTGATTTCTCAACAGTTTACAAAACAGAAGTATTTGTCATCTAATCACTAAAAAATACCATTCTACATGAAAACTTTCAAAAGTTGTACAAAACAAAACACAGTATGAGTTTTTAATGGTGTTCCTGAAGGTCTTGGTGGAAGGATTTTTGACCATTAAACCAATCAATATTTCCATGGTAAACCCTAACCCAAGTTAAATTAAGCACAAAATGTCCGTAGCAAATGGTATCAACCTAAAGATGCTGCTACAACTTATAAGATATAATTTAGCATATAAGTGGCCTTCATATTTTTAGACCACATTGTTCCCTTACATACTAACAATGTATAAGAGGCCACAAACCAAAGCTCAGTGTTTATTATAAAACTATTAGTGAAGAAATACAAAGAGCTTGACACACTGTGCTGTGAAATCTCAAATTCATCTTCCGTTTCGCAGCTTTCAGGTGATGTGTTGCACTGTTATCTGGTGTGTACTGCTGACCTGCTATCTCCCCCTTAAGACCCCCCGGGCACCACCAAAAGGCAAACACATGTCCATGTGAGCCTCTATGGCTGAGAATAGATAAACACAGATGCAGTTATTATATATTTGGTGCCAGTCGTGAGCAATGAAATATTGAAATCATTTGTTCCTTAATGGCTATAAAGTGTCTGAGCAATAAGTATACATAATACCTCACTGTTTGCTGTTAAATACCAGTTTGGGTAGATCTCAAACTGGTCATATAATCAGTCTACCCTGAACAAATATGCAGCAGAATGATGATTATGTTTGTGATTATCTGCTGGGAACTTTTCACTACATTTGGTTTGTTTATTCTCTCTGACAATTCCTTACCTCCCGTATAACTAGATTAAATCACATCCATGCATATGTATGACTGCAGATTCCCTTACAGCACTTAAAGATATACGGATAAAACCTTTCAGTCCTTTCAGCTCAGTTAGTCATCTCCTCTCCTCCTCCTCCTCTCTACCTCTTTCACCTCGCCTGCACCGAGGGATCCTCCATCGGCCCACATCACATATTTATGAACTCAGTTTCTCCCTACTCTGCAGTTTTGCTAGTCACCCCCCAACCCAGTTCACTAAGGGGACCGAGCCATCACAACAGAGTAAAGTTAAAACACGGACAATATCAATTCAGCAAACACGCAGCTTTTAATCTAGAGCGTGGCAGCCCTGTTATTCTCAGTTAGTGTTCCTAAGTTGCTAACACATAACCTTCTAAAGAGAAGCTTCAGATTACTCTGCAGTTGAAGTGGTTGTTGTATATATATTGTCATGTATATTAATAGCTTGTAACTCCTGTGTGGTTCTGGCAAAATTGTCAGCAAGCATAGACAAAAAAAAAGCAAAAGAAACAAACGCTTCAGGTTCAACAAGACATCAACACACATTTCTTCTTATTTCTTGTTTCTTCTTGACAAGCTCCTCTTCCTTGCAGCTAGCAGCTGGTCAGATGTCGAAATGCAGCATTGACTATGCATAACAAAAAACGTATAACTTGACTTCATACAGAACAACAACATACAGAGCACTTTCCTCACCAAAACTCGGAGCATTCGAGATAGATTTGCTATCTGTAATTCTGCCAGGCGCAGCTTGTGAATCAGCAATTGTTTGGGGCCCCAGGCCATGAGAGGGGCCCCCAAGGGCTGACAAACTTTCCTCCACAGCAATGTCTCAGAATGTGGCGACCGCAGAAACTGCAACCTTTTCCTCCACCTTTAACAACCGATTGACAATTTGCAGTGACATCTCAGTAGGACGCCTCACTAAAGGAGCAGACTGCAGCGAATCCTTCGCTCTGCGGCGAAGGCAGCCGGCTGCTATCTGCCATCCCTCCAGGAGCTGCACGCCTCCAGGACTCTGAGGCGAGATTGTAGCTGTTTCCTCCTACCCTGGACACAGACTTACAGCCTCTCCCCTCCGGCAGAAGGCTGCAGTCCATCAGGACCAAAGAATCCCTTCATAAGAATAGTTTCTTCCCTCTGCAACTTCCAAACACCCGCAGTGACCCTCCCTCCCCCTCCACCCTCTATACACCACATTAACATATGCACAGCCCCCTGGCCTTTTATTGCACACTGCAGATACTAATACTGTGTACTTACACACTCCTGTTAACATCGCTCCTTCCATCATTTAAACAGTTTAATATTTGTACATCTTGCTTTCAGTTGTTTAAATTTGTATATATTTATATATATTGTTAAGGTGGTTGGCATTTCAATTCTACATATTTTCTATTTCAGCTGCTGCAGCCCCTGCCTTTATGTATATCTAGATTTTATTACTTTGTTTGTTTGTTCTTTGGCACCAATACACCACAGCAAATTCCTTCCATGTGAAAACTTATGTGGCAATAAAAAATGATTCTGTCTCCGATTTTGATGTCATTACTGCAGTCAAACTTAAATGATTTTGCATTGTGTTAAAATCCTTAGTTTGATTCACTTATTACTTTGGAAAAAATATATATCAACTTACAAAGAACTTTAATAGATAATCAGTTTGCTTAGAAACAAAACAAAATAAAAACTGTCATGATATCATGTTGATGAGGAGATAAAAGCAATCCTTTGGTTTACAACATTTAAATGAAAATGGGTACCCATATGCAGTTTAAAGTATAACATAAAATAAATGTATTTACTTGGTGTATTAATATTTCAAACATAATGGGGGTGAAGGCTGGCTGGAGGGCACCCCTGGCACTTTTAGCCCTGGGCCTCATCAGACTGTTGAACTGCCACTGCCTGTTTTCATAAATTAAAGCTGATTTCCCATACACATTATTTAACTCACAAAGAAACCAGCAAAGCATTTCCTTTAAGGTGCTACATGTAGCCTTATTAAAAGTACCACTGTCAAGTTAATTGGGATAGCTTAGTGTGATTACCATAAAAAATGAAACCAGAGTTGAGACGACTGGTTGGCTTTATCTTGTTTTTATTAAACAAGGCTTTCTCAGCAGTGGTATCTTTTGTTTACTGTAATTATACAAATTAATTCCTCAGGAAAGAATGTGGTATTGATTTCGAAGCGCTACATCCAGCACTTTTGGATGCAACAAATTAACGGAGGCTACAGACTGAGAAAATGAACAAAACCACAGTATGCAGACAACACTGCACCTCAGAATGCTAATGAGTCTGTATGTTGCCATTGCTGATTGTCACAAGATTACGTCTGATATGAGCTTTGCATGTGTGCGTCTACAAATCCTATCAGAGGAAGCTATGAAGTCAGCGATCTGTATCCTATAAAGATACCATATGTAATGACATTACCTCCATTCCCATCTTAATCTGTGGCTAAAGAGATCACTTCACTTCCTTTATTAGGGCTGGAGCAGGGCTGGAGAGATTCATCAGAGACAGCTACAGAGTGAGCTCCAGAGGTTCCTCTTTTATCTGTACCATCACATTACCAGCCTTCCCTCTTCCTATCAGTAATGCATGACATCACGCAACCTCTTTATCACGAGGGTCATCCCACCCCTCTCTCTCTCTCTCTCTCTATCTCTCTGTCTTCCTCTTCCTTTGTCCTGCTCTCTGTCCGTCACCATGGAGCCTGGAGCTTATAGAGTAATGGCAATAATGGCACAAATGCAGCTGAACTAAGTGTTTTAGGTGTTAGGAGCCTAATGGTTTCATACATCATCTCATCCTCCCCTCTGTCTCTCTCTGCCACTGGAGACAATTCATGAGAGGGACCATTTCCTCCTTCAGTCTCAGTCCTGCAGAACTGCTGAATCTCAACTTCTCAACCCAACATGTTTTAGAGAGCAAACCAAATGTAGGACGACGTTAGCATCTCAATGGGGTCTGTTAAGGATTTGCCTATGGGGTTTTGCATTGAATTTTCAGATGGTGAAAGTGATGTTTTTACATTATGCTATAGCACACAACACCACTGTGGCATGACTTCTTTGTCACCGGTTTGGTTTTTAAACTAACATTATTTTTCTTTCTTTTTTAATGTCGTACAACTAAACAAACTTTTCTTAATCTTGTGTTAACCACAAACCTTATTTAAGGCATCTAACCAAAAAGAAATATTCTAAATGAGTTTGAGAGGAGACGCAAGGGCGCTAAAATGCTAACTTACATCCTGGTTTAGGAAGTCATATTCCCATGGCACACTTTTCAATCCCATCCAGTGATCAGCTCTCACACACAGGCTTATGCAAGCTAAGAAGCATAATATAAAGTGAAACAAGTGTGCAGGGATCTACATGGCAAAAGAAGTAGCGTTCTTTGCCAACAAGCACATGTACGCATGATTTCCCCCAGTCACAGAGAAGCAAACATGCGTGCATTAATACATGCATGCAGTCTGGCTTTTCTTCCCAGCATGTCTGAGCTGTAATGAGAACATTAGCTGCAAGGTGCCGAGAATCACATCATTTGAATGGAGGATCACACCAACAGCACAGCAATAACCTGTTTGGCAGACGGAGGGAATACATAATCAAACACATCGTGTCTCACAGCAAAGAAAATGGTGTGATGTTTCAAACAAAGCCAGCGATGAGGAGCTTTTGATTTGCGTGATTTTCTTTGAGCTGTACATGACATGCAAGTCTCTTCCTGATTCTGTGCTGCATATATAACACATGTTCTAACCGGGGTTCGAGTGTGCAGAGCATTCATGATGAATAAGTGAAATGATTAGGTATGCTCACAGACTAAATGAGGTTGTGTAATGTTGATGCAGTGTGATGCACATGGGAGAGGAAGATGCGATTTTTTTGCAGGAAACACTAAATTGTACATGGGGGTTAGACAGTTTAATGGTCTGCCCAGGAATAACAATTATAAATGCATGACAGTTGAACATTTCTAGGGGGCAAATGTTAAATTGTGTTAAGGTAAATAGAGTGGCAAAATGAAAGAGGCACTGGTTAGAGGAGCTTTCTTTCCATTGTAAATTTATTCTTCAATAAATGCTGTATTTAAAGCCTGTGTATATTTACACATGAAAGCACATTTGAAGCACTACATTTAAAAAGGA
>JAOWBC010000049.1:12807669-12831371 GCA_028566105.1 Hypoplectrus providencianus | reverse complement strand
CTTCAATAAATGCTGTATTTAAAGCCTGTGTATATTTACACATGAAAGCACATTTGAAGCACTACATTTAAAAAGGAAAATGAAAACCACAAAATATGATCCAACTTTATCAATTCTGCCAAAAAGTTTTAACGCTTGAGATAAGTTCGACAGTGGCAAAAAATTAACCCACATTTCTATTCCACATCTTCCCTGATTATATATAATGAATCTTCACCTCTGGACAGCATGACACATTCTGAGAACTGGCTGACATGACGGAAAGAGACAAAGGTGTTAGGTTAGGAAACTAATTCATGAACATGTCGGGTTGATTTGTTCCTGGATTGCTTTTTTTTTTTTCTTCCTCTCATCCACTTCTTTTCCTCTGTTTACTTGCCAGTTAATATTTTTGAGGAAACTCTGCTGTGGCTCAGTTTGTTTGCTCCAAAACAGATGATGGAAACACACCTTAACACCCATTTCTGCAACATCTCAAAAGTTTGGTAAAATGTTGCTTTGCAGATGAACATTCTTCACTGTTGAGTGTTTTGAGAGATTGTTTTCAATCTATTATATGGTGGATGGCTCTAAATACAACAAGCCTTGGCAACAGTTGTTACAGAGAAAAAGCCTGTGAAAACACATCACCACTGCAGTTTGGAGGAGGAATCCAGCACAATAGTTGCCAAATTATTTGAAAATGAAAATATCTGAGAGGGAGTTTACTGAAGCTGTAGATTGTAATATTCTGCAGCTCATCAGTACTGTTGTCTTAAACAGTACTGTGTGCTCCCTGTTTGGGAGTATTTTTTATTTATTTATTTATTTATTTATTTATTTATTTATTTATTTATTTATTTATTTATTTATCAATGTATTTATTACCAAAATGCACTTTGTTAAATAATTATCTTTTCTCTCTTTTTGTGCTTGTGAACCAGAAGTTTTCTAAAACCATCAACCAATTTTTGCACCGATGAGTCAACAAGTGTTTTTTTGTGTCCAACCAGGCCACGGAGGCGTTCTGTGAGTCACCTAATGTTGTCTTTGTTGGAAATAAATGTGACATTTTACAACAGAATCAAGGGCCCCAAAAATATCTCCCCCAATTCACACAACAGTTTTGGCACTAGATTGACATTTGCCTGCCATATTATAATTTTTTATTACTAACTGTACATTATTCTCTCTCTCTCTGATTTAATTTCTCTCAGCCTCCTGCTGCATTTCTTTTCACTGACTTACCATATGTTTAAAATGAAAATGATAATGACTCTACTGACAGTGGTTCTGTGTTTTTGATGTAAGTGAGCCAAAAGCACAGAGAAGCAAGACTGAAATGTAGCCTGAAGTATATGTAAATGGTGATAAATAGCCATCATAATTTTTATACCTTGTCTCAAAACCATAATCTTTTACAGGGAACATTTTTCTTTCCCTGCAGGCTTTATGTGAACGACTTACTCTTATTAAACAGTTGTCCTTGCAACAATGGGAATATTCATCAAATAGAATTTGGTTAAAGCAGCGTAGCCTTTTTCCACTCGACACTCATCTTTGCACTCTTTCTCCTGTAGGTGACACTTCTCCTCTAATAGCTCTTTTTGTACTTGTGTATAAAGAATCCTAAGTGGTCCTCGCTGCTTGGATGCCTTGTGTGAATCTTCACCTTGTGCACCCTTATTTTCTTCTCTTGGAGATCTTTACATAATGGAAGACGGCGCAGAATATGTGCATATGACTTTGTCTGTGTGTGGCCGACATAAAAACGCGATTTAAATATATATATGTGGAGAAATTTGAATAAGATCTTTTGAGACCCAATTAGCCTTCAGCATATAAGTTATACTGCACATATACGTAAAGCTGCAGCACCATCATCAGTCATTTCTTCCCCTGGGAAGCTGAAGACTCCTTAGAATCTATAAAAAAAAAACATCTCCTACTTAACCGAATGCTTTAAATTGAATTTATTCTAACCTATTGACACTTTCTGCATCATTGTGTGAGATAAAATGACCCATTAGTTTCCTGAGAGCAGCCGATGATGACACAGTGTGTGTGCGTTTGGAGAGTAGTTTGGGAAGTTTAAGTCAGAAGCGAGGCATTGCATTGCTCGCATGGCTCATCACTCGCCTGTTCGCGAAATGAGGAGGCTATTTTGTCTCTATCACAGATCACAGCGAAATATTTTCTCAAGTTGAAAATTAGCATCTATGTGTGCACGAGGGGTGCAGTGATTTCATTTGCAGGGGAAATTACTTATTAACAGCAGGGAGAATTGGGGAAGATGGGCCCTGCTCGAGCCAGATCAGCGGCAGTCAGTCACAGTGGGGATGATAAACTCTGTGACCATTACCTCTGTGCTCATTGGCTGACCCGGCCCCACCTTCAGAGTGGAGCTCTGTGACTACAAGCCATCTTGTCTGTTAACATTATGGCTCTCAGTGAATGCCTCTCTCTCTGTTTCCTTTTGCCCTGAGACTGTGTCAAAGAGGCCCGACTGTGTCAGGCTATTTTCTCTAAGAGCTTAGATCATTTTCACACTGAGACATTGACTCGTCTCCATGGAGAGGTCACAGTTTCTGTCTAAATAAAGGCTGCACTTGTTCCTTATTCAAGTCTCCTTCATATATTTATTTAGCATGAATACACCATGGTTAATTAATTCCAAATGGAAGCTGCATTGTGGATTTTCTTTATTGGTGTTGCTACAAAAGGATTCCCTCAACCATGGAAGGCTTGTAATTGACAAGTACCATTTACCTCATACAGATTATGTCCCTTTTTTAGAAAAAACTGACACAACCTTGGTGTAAGAGGACTAGTGGTTAGATCCTTTCCAGCATGAAAAGGATTCAGAGCTATCGCTATTCAACACATGGACAAGAGGAATCAGTGATACACTAAACACTGTGCTGGATGTGCCAGACACACATCCATGCTGCCACATGTAACACAGACGAGGATGTGCTACTGTAAGCAGTGCTGTGTGATATGTGTTTTATTATTTTACCATGTTAGGTTTGTCCTGTTCAACTCACATAATTTACTTTTTTATTTCTTAATTTTAGTATTTTTTTAAGTGTGTAATCATCTGGTGGATAAATAAAAATCATAAAGAAAATATGAAATATTGAATGAATATCAGTTATTTAATGTAACTACACATTTGGACATTTCTTTGCTCTAAATTGAGACTCTAAGGTTGTTGTGATTTGCAGAGGCTTGCAAATATCCACCGCACACCTTTTCTCAGTCTCTGATGTCTCCACCAGTCCGTCTGATTGTGCGTGTCTTCATCTGCCTCCGCTCGGTGTTTAAGTGGTTGAAGGACGTAATTTAAAGAATGTGGATGGAACTGTTGCAGCAGCTCTGAGGGCTGAAAGTGGCCAAAAGGAGGCGAGAGACGCTTCCTACAGACTGAACACAGCAGCTACCGGTACGTAATGACACCAAGAAGTAACACCATTGTTTGTTTGTTTTTTGTTCATTCAGCTTTGGCACTGCAATAATAATGAGTAAAACCTTTTTCTTTTTTTTACCCAACACATTTTTCATTATCAATCTCAGCAGTTCAATCCATGTTTTCTGCAATCTTAGCACCCCTCGTTCAAAGAGGGAAAAGAGCAATTACACTTTATTTCAAAATTCTTTGGTTTGTTTAAACCACAAAAGCTGGTAGAACCAAACAGACTTTTCTTCTCCTCTTTTCTCTCCTCTGTCTCCAAGGATACCTCCAAGCTTGGATTCTTCAACAGCCTTTGTGCCCACATAAGAAGCAAGGTTGATTACAGGAGAGGGATATAGGCAGAGGTGTGAGTCGAAGCCCCAGTCATTTGGGTGCTTGGCGTATTGTGGCAGAAGCAGGGGAAAAGGTACCTGAGCCGGGGAGGCTTTATCACAGCCTTAAACACAGACAAGAATAGGAAGAGTGAAAAGGGAAGTGGTGAAAAGGGGCCGAGTCATGCATATGGAATCGGCTCCGTTGCCTTCCACTGCCATCGCCTCATTTCACATTCACTCAGTATTCAGCTCCTCCTGAGCCATTCAAGTAGTCCTCCCTTTGCTGGGGTGGTGAATTCAAAGGGGCTCTGCCTGCCTGCAGTTTTCTTAAGATCCCAGAGAAACTGCTCTGCAGTCGCTCCAAGGTGAATAGTTCCCAGAACCTCCCAAACATTCCTGTGGCTCAGCCTTTATCAGCAGGCTGCGCTCCAGCCTTCAGAACCCCCCGGTCCTGCCCTAACACAGTTCAGACGGTTCCCCCAGGAGGGAGCGCTTTCCCTCCCTCAAACTCTGCTCAGTGCTCTCCGCTGGACACAGCAAGAGGGGCATAATCTGATCACTGCGGAACTGACTGAACTGCTTTACTGTGCAGCTCCAGCAGAGTGAGTCTGATTGGTCAGCTCAGTTTGGAATATCTAGAAACAGAAGAACCCGTGGGTGGGTCAGAGGCATCAAAGACATCTGCACAGTAAATCTTTACCTCCTAATGATGGCGGGCAGAACGGGAAGCTGTCGGTGCCACTGACCGTTAGATCTTCAGCAGTCAGCGTGGAATACCATATATGCTACTGGGAATGGTATTGGTTTCAAAGAAGAAACATCTTTTCATTTTGTGTTGAGTTACAAACGTCAGAGAGAAAAGGCCTAATTTTATTATGTACAGTCTATAACAGTCTGCACACCTGTGAAAAACCTTTTTTTTTAATTTTCATACACCTTCTTTTATAGTACAGTGAGGTGTGATAATAACTGAGGTTTTTTTCCCTCACATTCCCAGAAGACTTTCCCTTTTTCCTCTATTCCTCTCAAAGCACAGAGCTCAAGGCATCGGCTTCCTTCAGAAACACCCACTGGGACACATGGATGTTAATGCATTGGTCCTGTACACATCTGCTGCATCTACCTTCAAAAAAATTATACCAATGAAATTAAGTCATGCAAGCAGGCTGTCAGGAAGGAAACCAAGCTGCCAAGTGCGTTTCATGCTCCCAACCGTAGCTCTCTGAGAGATACGGGAGGACCAACAGGGACTGGCAGACATTTCTGCTGAAGAGCACTCTTTCTCTACAAAGTGAAACCACAACTTTGTGCCATCAAAGCTGGGGAAGTTAAGCCCCAAACTCCCAATACTCCTGCATTTCAAGAGTAGGGCCTCAGCGAAACATTTTTAGCTAGCTTCCTCTCTCCAGGGAGGGTAATATTGGTCCCTCGGTTCGTCGGTCCACCACATCAGACCAGACTGAAACATCTCCAAAACTAGGCTGAATTGCCAATAAATTTAGGACAGACATTCTGTGTGCCCAGGGGAAAAATTCTACTGACTTAAGTGATCCCTTGACTCTTCCCGTGGAGCCAACTGAGTTTTTTTAGTTTTAGGTGAAATATCTCAACATATTTTGAAAGATCAATATGAAACTTGCTAAAAATATCCATGGTGGTCGGAGGAATAAATCCCACTTCATTTATGAAATGAAATATCTGGAGATCTGCTGTACCAGATGGATATGAACATTCAGGGTTGCATTCAGACATGTGTCCTGCCAACCCCAATGTCTTTGCTGATCAACTCACATTCTTCTGCAAGTTGGCATTTGTACTTTTTTAGTGAAAAGTCCTGACAACTTGTGGATTGACTGGCATTGCTATTAGTTCTCTGCAAAATAAAATTTGGATAGTTTCCATTTAGCCTCATAATTTAGTCCACAATTTAACCTTCCTTCTGTTCTATTCATGACCAAAACCTGCGTTAAAATGAACACCTCCATAATAATTTTTGTTTTAATTTAAATTGGCAAATGGTCGCATGCTATCCAATTATATTTTGTGTTGACAACATAATTAACATTATATCAGCCAAACATCAGCATATAGGCATTGTTATTGTAAGCATATTAGTATGCTGGTGTTTGATGGCTGCAGTTGGTGTTGCTCTCGGGTTGTACCGCAGTATTTTGCTTATCCCATGTATGTAAATGATAAGTACTGGGTGAGCTAAAGAAATGTAATGATCATGATGGTTTCTACATCTATATTAACAGTGTGATGATACTGCATGGTTGATGACTGGTTGGAAGACAAAAATATGAATTTGCCCCATTAGGTTTTTAGCACCATGAACCTCATCTCTAAACCGATGATAATGTTGGATAAGCAGCTCTAAAACAGTTTAAAAAACCTTCATGAATGTTGGATTTATTGCAGGGCTGCTGTCTTGGACTGCAGTCGTTAAAATGTCAACAAGTGTATAATCACAGCCTCAGCAAGATGTAGAAAAAGAGAAAGTATGCAGATTACAGTGATACTCTGACAATGCACGATACCATGACACTAATTTGGACAGCCACTAATAGCTACATCATATGACCCTACTATTACACCCAAATTATTTACAGTGTTTGTATTACATGCACTACAGCTACGCAGCAGCTGACTTTAATTGAGAGGCAGGGGCAGACAGACCAAGAGCAAATTCTGTTGAAGTCCAGAACGGCAGTCACACTGACCCTATCTGTGGCCTTAATGGTTCAACAAAAGAAGAAGAGTGCAAGGTCCCGGCAGTGCAGGGAGAGACGGCACAGACTGAGTGCTGCAGTAAGTAGTAAGAATAATAAGCTAACCAACATCTAGAGCACAGTCCAACCTGAAGTGCATGGGGCTGTCATTACGCAATATGGAAAATAATAAAGTTACGCCATAGTTCTGGGGAGTCCACGATTCAAGTCCATGACAATTTCATAAGTCATTTCTGATGACTTTTTCTCTCGTTTTCAAAAGTAATCAAAGTAGCCTAGGCATAGTCTTTTTTTTTTGTTTGTTTGTTTTTTTTTATAGATGGACAGTTTGCAGACATATTTCAGAATATTTAATTGGTTATTTGATAGTAATTCTTAAGCATCTGATGCATGTTATACAGCCACTTGGCGATACCCATGGGCAAACAACACATTTTTTTTTTTTTTTACATCATTTGTTAATTCAGGTCAAAGATAGTTGCAGCTTAAATGATGACAGGCAGAGTGCAGCGTTGACAGAGATGCAGAGACAAGTGGCTTATTGAAGAAACCTTTACTCATTGAATTTGTATCTGCAACAACATTTATGCACACTCTGTATAGTTCATTAATACAGTTTCTGTCCTCCCCGTTCATGTACAGGTATTAGTTCGGCTATATCTATAAAAGTGTTCTGCATTACTTTTGTTTTGTTGTGGCTTTCTAAACACAATATTGTGTAATTTTTGTGAAACCACTGACCTTTCCTGAAAGCTTACCTAATGCTGTAGATATTTCTATTACTATTTTAAGACAGGCTACATAAACAAATACAACACAGTCACTGATTGTGAAGTATTATTCACTGTGAATATCTTGTTTAGTAGGCTTGTGGTGTAGTTTCTTGGACACTGGCAAGTGGTTATCAAACACATCATCCCGTATGAGTTATGGGCCCAAATTCTGAGAAAGAGGTCCAGGGTCATCCTTTAGTCCCAGTCCTCCCCTGGTTAGCGGTATCATTTATATGTATTTGTCCTAAATTGTTTGATACAGGATGCAATTTGTTTCTATTTGGTATACCCCATGACCCAAGTAAGTATTATATTACTCTGATGCAGACTAATACGATGGCAATAAAATCTTAACAACTCTGGCTGGTTGTTAATATATGATTTAGGTCAATTCACATCCAAAACTTTGCATTCATGAAAATTTCCACTGAAAATAAAATCTCAGGATGGCTCTTCATGAGCAGCCAGCTCTAAATCTGTGGAGTCATAAAGCCAGTGTTAATTATTTCTAAAACCCATATTACTAGTTGTTAACAGCAGGAACATTTCAGAAATGTTAAATTATTAAAAAATGCTAATATGCTCTTCAGCAAACAAAAACTGCTCTTGGAAAATGGGATAGTGTGGATTTTTCTTTTTCTGTCTCTTATCCCAGAGTAACTCATCTGAAATGTTCCTCATTACATCAAAAGAAAAGAAGCCCTTGGAATGTCAAAGAAGATATAAATAGATTGTCTTTGGGGGAGTGAGATTGAACAAAAGATGGAAGGTGAGAAAGAGTGGGGGAGTTAAAAGTATAGAGAAGATAGAAAATGATAGAAAAGATCTTTCATTCAGCTGGCCGACTGGCAAGATAAAAAATAATCCTGCTTCTGAAAGGCGTTGAAAGAGTCACAAAGGCTCTCCCTGGTGTATCATGGCACAAAATAGCCCCCTGTTCTCCGAAGGTATAATTTAATCTCCTTTTGTCTGGCACTGAAGGTACTGTTTGGAGGGCTGGTGGAAATCTAGGCTTACCTGTCTGTTACTGTCTCCGCCATTTCTGTTGTAATGTTTTATATCCGTCCTTAGAGGAGGACCATGTATTGTGCACTCAGGACCGAACTATGTCACCAGCGAGACGGCGGCAGGCAATTACTGTATAGGTATTTCATTTGTCTTTTTAGATAGATCCATCACATCTGTGTGCAAACGTCTTTTGGAGAATGGCATGACATCTGCTGATCTACAGCAGAATGTGATATCAAAATCATCAGCAGGACACCTAGTAGAACAATCTAGGATGAGGACCGTCACCGGTGTTGTGTCTGCAGCCAGGTGACAGGGCACTGGACTGGAGTTCAGCAGCCTACACAGACACCAAACAGAGGTCAAAGGACAGATGACTACACCGCTGGATGAAGCCAAGCAGAGATAAGTAGGAGCCAAGCGTTGGTGCAAGAGGCTGAAGAGCGAGAGTAAATCACAGACTGACTTTAGCATGCTGTGCTGATGTTCTTGCCTTTGACGGACTAGTTAATATCACATAGTCCTGGCTACGCCTCACTTTCTTGTAGCTTCTGGTGCATTTCATTTTTTAGCAGAATGGTTACCAACCAAACCAAGAAACACCTGTAAGGTTAATCTGAACACCAGACTCAGTGCTATGATTCATTTGTAACTATGAAGTGCATTTGTAATTCTTGCTACCAATGGGTAGGGACTGTTCAATATGTTTTTGAGTTGTAAAGTATTTAGTTGAGTTGCTTTTTAGCAAAATGTTCCCTGTATGATTTTATTGTGAAAGAACGGAGCCTTCTTCATTCATGTTGTTACCTTCATAAAAACAGGGCGCCACAAGAAATAGGAAAACATATTTTGCCTTGGGGGTCCGTACTCTCAAACTTAAGGATGATTCTGAAGGGTTTGCTGGTTAGTTGTCTGAAAAAAGGTCTGTCACTTGTGGTTTTAGAAGTTTTTGCTAGTCCTTTAAAAGGTGGTTGCTAACAAGGGGCTAGATGAGACTATCTTGGTTTTAGAACTCATGAAAACTACAAAATGCAAATGTAATATGTATATATTCACTGAGGCCTGTATTTGAATTGAATCTGACAGGTTTCTTGCCTCTCTTTTCATACTAACAAAGCAGTTTTGAGGAAACAGCTTCTCATATTTAGCTGACCATGTCTCTCACCAGTTAAAATGATATATTTTTTAAATCAGAACAAGCTGAAATTAAACTCTTCTTTTATGGTATTTCCTATATTTTTCTAAGTCAGGGGCACAGATCATTTGTGAGGTAATAAGCTGTATAACATGACTAACATGTATAAAGTGTGATCACCTGACTGCAGTCTGAGGAGCTCAAATGAATGCTGATACATGTTATTACATAATTAACTTCTCAAACTTTCAACCAGGATTTCAGTTTAATTTTTCAGGTTGTGTTTAGTGCAGTTAGGTAAATCGATGAAATTGTGTCTGCAGAACTATATTAAAGGACTCAGATCGGGACCTGGACCAACAAAAGCCTAATCCTGACATCCATAACTTATACTAGCCTATTTTTCCTGACTGAAAGGTTTGCTATACAATGTGTCCAAAGTTACAGCACACTGTAACCGTAAACGTCTCTGCAGAATGCTGTGCTATACAGTGACATAAAAGGTTGTTCATTTTTATAGTTTGAAGGGGAGAATGGAATGAAACTTTGGATGCAGCTTCCTGTGCGTTTAGTGATCCTCCAAAGTTGAATGAATGTCATTGAGCTGACACTGGAGTAAATAATGAATGTGCTTTTGTTCTTAGACCTCCTATCATTCGCAGCAACAACTGACTCCTCTTTCTGTATTTACTTTGGTTCTTCCCTCAGGGTAGATTCTTATAATTGAGTGACCCATTTCAGTGCATTTCCCGTCTATTGTGGTCAGTGTCTGCCATTTTACAGGATAATACAGAGAGTGTTTCTGTCTCCAGTCCCTGCAGCTGAAAGTGGAGCTGCCCAGCTACTAGAGCAGAGTGCATTAGGGGTTGTGCCATGCGCCCCAGCAGGCGGCGGACAGGCTGAATTAGCAGCGGTAATGCCTGAGGCTGAGCAACAGGGCACTCACTGTTTAATCAGGTTATGTGGGAGTTGGGGCACAGCAGTTTGTCTGCAGGGGTTTAAGGGGGTTTCTGGAAGGACAGCAGGATGGTGACACAACTCCCAGAGTTGAATCATCCTGACCTGAAGGAAGGCTTAAAAACCAAGAAAAAAACTTTGAGGAAAATCTCTCAGAACTGCAATGCAAAAAGAATTTCAAAGAAAAGTTTGATCTGTTTGAAGTTTGCTTATATTTGAAGATATTTAAGCTAGTTTGTTTGGGTTTTTTTTTTTTTTTTTTAGAAACAACACATGTGAGGTCTGTTTAATGTGTCTGGTGTGTCTATGACATAGGAAGAGAGTGTTGCAAACATAGTTAACTAGACAATTATGTATGTGAAATAAATTATAGAGCAGTGGCATTATCACTGGAGCGCAATGGTGCGGGACCCTGTGGCATAAGAGTATTACCCTTATATTTCTTAAAGGTAACAGCTATTATGGTGGCAAGAGCTTTCTTTTGCTCAGGGAGTAGGTGGTGAGTGATGTTGATGGTGTGTGTGTGTGTGTGTGTGTGTGTGTGTGTGTGTTCTTTATCTCTTGCCCACATACAGGGACTAAGTGCACATCAGGCCTGTTTTCCAGTGTGCAGGGCAGCGTGTCCTGCTCTCTAAAGCCCAGGAAATTACAGTCCAGCCAAGCAGAAAACAGGAGTGGGATTTGGACAACAGGCTTCACCTGTCTCAGGCCTCAGGCTCATAAAGGAACACCTACTGTAAATGAGGAGGCATTAGATTGCTATAGGAACACAGTGCTGTATGTCTGTTGAAGTGGGCAGGTGCACAATGTGCATGTTATGCTACAGTACATCCGAGTTACAAAAATAGCTTTTTAATGTATTTCATTGTTAGTCTTCTTTTGTCATTATTATTGGTATCCCCTGTTGCTCTCATATCTCATTTCTCTGTCCCCCACAGCCAACTGTTCTTTCTTCTCCAGTCCTCTCAATGCACTCTCTTCTCTTTCTTCACACTGTCTAGAGGCACACTTAGCCCGAATTATTCATCACATGTGGCTGTTTTTAAGCCATTACATGTAGCAAATAGAAAAATGGTGTTCATTTAGTCAAACATTGTGGACCTCACTCCCAGCAGTCCGCCCCTCAGAGACAGAGCACTGTCACAGTGGAGGAGTCATGTGAACAATTTATTTCATTCGAGCGTATGTTGGTTACAGAAAAACAATATTTCTGATTGATTATCAGGTACCACTTGAAACCACATGAAACCTTCAAAACCAGGTCTCATTTGTTTTTCTCCTCAGGGACACGGTCCTTAGTAATTCATAAGCACTGTTTGGATTGATAAAGCTGTAAACTGGCTGATGTTAAGTGAGTGAAAAACATCTGATTGTCATCATAATGACTAGCACTGCAATTTTGATATGATTCCCATATGGAAGAGAATAACTACTTTTGTGTTATAATTAGTTTTAATTGAAAAATATAAAAATCATCTTGTATTCATTGTTGCAAAGATCTCCAACTTACTAAGATTTTCTGTTCTTACATCTGTACAATGTGATTTGTACACTGAGACATCTCTGCAGAGACCAAGCAATTTTTAACAAGGAGAACGCCGTTCATGTACTGTTTGGAACAAAAAAAGTAAATGATATGATTTAAACATGGCTCACTTTATTTGAATCAGGTTTTCATGAAACTCACAGTTATCAAGTCATTCTTACAACCACTGCACTTCCAGCATTAACGTGCTGTTATTTACTGTTTAAACGTAAAACGCCTAACCGCGTAATTGTTGCCTTTATCCTAAATCAGCAGCTTTGTGACCTAAATTCTGCTGCCTTTTTACGTCCATTAACCGAATTTGTATTTATAACGTGACATAACATGAGTGTTATTTTACGACAGTCCTTTTGTGAGCAACTATAAGGCTCACATGCGTTATTATGGGTGGTACTGAAAAAAAACCTATTCTTTCACTTAGGTTGGAGATCTTCAACAAATTTTGCACCATCCTGCGATTTGGATACTGCACTAGTCCACATTGTGATTTTGAAAATATGCAAATAACTGTGCAGCAATAAGTGTAGAGGTAAAACAGAGAAGTGATTGAGTTTTAATTCCCGATGGATTTTAGTACCTGTTACTAAAATACTGATTGTTCTCAAAGCACATTAAAATATATTTGCATGTGACTTTTCAAAGCTTTAAACACAGAACATTTCATGTGCCAGTTGGATTCATCTGCTTTTATTGACTAGAGAAGCTACGCCAACCTTCATTTTCTATTAGAACCAGTGGGGTTTACTGTATAAATATATGGTTATTATTCAAGACAGATAAGGATAAATAAGATATAAGAGATATACACAGAGTGATACATTCACATGTCGGTTTACATGCAACCACAAAAATACACAGGCCATGTAACCAACACAAGGGTCAAATGTTTGAGGTTTCACCTGGAGTCAGTGTTCTTCCACCTCAGCAACATGACGGATTAATCAAAAATCCTCTCTCTCTGACACCTAAGCAGAGCAAAACAGCCACAGTGGAGCAGGTATAAGCCAAAAGGACAGATAGAAAGCGGAGCAGTCACTGTAAAATTTGATTAAACAACAAATCCGTGTCGGCATCCGTGAGATCTGTGCCTTGTGCTGCAAGGTATACGGGTGAAATCCTGCAAAGTCGCCAAAATTAGCAAATTGTGGGAATTATTTGTTCTGTATGTCTGCAGAAATGAAAAGCCTGAAGCAATTTAGTGCTTACACTGTTAGGAATTTAATACATTATCTGCAAGAGCCTGCCCTGAAATGCTTTAACTAGCATCTTTGTACTGTATGTGTACTGTGTGTAAAGAGAGGATTAGTGCATATTATCTGTTATATTTAGATGAAATGAAGCAACAGCAGAGCAAACAAGTAGAGGGGAAAAGCAAACTTCAGGAGTTTAGGGACTGAGGGGATGGCCAGCAGCCTGTCAACACATCCCTTATTCCCCATTCACACTATTAACTCATGTAACTCACAGTGCTGTGCAGCATATGAGCAACAGTGAGCGGCTTATTAGTGCTAAAACAGTCGGCTTTCCACTGCACGTAACTGACTGACAGTTTTCTTAGCAGGTTGTGAATGGGTCATGACAAGGTTGTGTCTGCTGTGCTTGAAATGAGGCCCCCCTGGTCAAATAGTATTCATGCAAACATAATTTATATATGTTTGAATAGTATGTGTGTGCATTTGGCAGAATATGTTTGCATGCTGCAGCTTGTAGCAGCTGTCTGTCTTTACTTGCTGCAATGTCTTTGCACAATTCTGACGCTGAATCACAGGATTTCTTTGAACAGCTTGTAATTCTAATATAACATTTACATTTAAATTCTTATATGAATAATACGGTTATTAACAAGCAGTGTGGCCTTGACTAGCTTTCTGCAAAAACAATAAAAAAAAAGCCATTATAGAGAGAGTCAGAAGCCAAAGACAGCATCATGTCAGTGGGATTCATCTGTCAAAGGATGCCACTATTTGATGTCTTTGCTGTCAAAAACAGGTGAATATAGGTAAAAATGTGTCTATACAGTTTGACAACCTCACAAAACTGTATTGAGGGGGCAGCTTTGCACACTTTCTGAAAGCTGAGATATTTAAAAATCTAAAATTCAAAACAGCTGTCAATTCACAGCTTGGCCTTTGCAGAGTTGAGATAGGTCCATATGGTTTTTCCATGAGCCCCTCCTTTGTCCCTGTGTACTGTGGCTTGACAGGCAGAATATAGGGAGCAGAGTATGGTGCCTTTCAGATCTGCTGTCAAAGGACATCACAAGGCTGGATGCTACTTTCTTGCAAGGTGCGGCTGCAACAGCAAGCTGTGAGGGAGACAGGCCCAAGAAAAACCTTGAATCTACCACCAAACTTTGGGGTTTAGATACGATATTCTTTGTTTGATTTTAGGGAAATTAAATTAATTCACATAATAAGCCACATCATTAACATATTAAGCTAACCATGACAGTCATTCTGGCAGGTAAAAGCATGTATGTGGGAATCGCAGAACCAGAAAAAAATTGTCTACAGCACAATTTGTAGCTGTATGCTTTTTGTCCACCTTAAATTTCAGCATCTCCAGCATCAGCACGTCCAAAGGACTCGCCACACTTATTGTTGTGATGACCCGCATTACTGAGGGTCACCCCTCTACCTGTGTAAACAAGACTGTTATTTATCACTTCACGTTCCACCCTTCCACTGTTCTGAGCCAATTAGGGTTCTTCCCCACCACATCCGACCCGACCCGAGCTTGTCATAACCGTGGTGATGAGCCCCGTGCTCCTCCCTGTCTCTTCCTCTCCATTTTCCATCTCATTAACATTCATTTTCACCCTAATTGAGCTTAATAAGAAAATAATGTTTGGCATTAAATCCTTGTGAACATGTGGCCAAGCTGATCGCTGTGTCTGTTTGTTCTTCCGCAGCGAATGTTTACGTTGTCTGGGGTTTGTTTGTTTGTTTGCCTTGCTTGTTGTTCCTCTAATAGCCTATTTAGGATTCCTGGTTTCCATTTGTCTTCGGCTGACCCTTTGCCGTTGTTATGCTGAACTGAGGCTGTGCTTTTCTTAAATGTGTTTCCCAACTTCTGCTTAGTTTGTGCTTATTTTGCAGCGGTGTCTGCGCCCATATATTTCAGGCTGAGCCTCCAGGACTCTGACCACTGCATTTAGATACAAAGCCAGTCAACCTTATTGATTTCATTTTTTTTTAAAGCTGTTGGCAAAACCATTTTGATATAGAGTGACCTTGTGAGAAAGGTGGAGCATTTCTATGCCAATATCAATCAATCATCATGATGCCGTAAAATAGGGAGGAGAAGGAAAGAAGGGAATGGAAGGAAGTGGAGGGTCGGTTCAATACAGCCTTGGCTCCCTGCACAGCAGAGCACTGATACGTTCCTCACTATTGACCAAGTCCACACCTGAGCCGTTCACATGTAGGGAGGAAGGCGAGGCGTGGAGCGAGGCGGAGCACTGCCAGAGGACGCGCATTGACGAGCAGCCAGCTGCACAGGCACCACATTGACATATAGCTGTGGACATGAGAAGCCAGACTCTCAGGAGATATAGATGTAATCTATATCCAAAGCAACTTCCACTGTGTATCTTCAAGAGGAGCCTCGAGTGGAAACAGCGTGCTGTTCTATCATGTCTCTTGATGGATAATAGACTTGACATTTACTGACATTTGCCTTTAAATGTTGCCTTGAAAACTTCATGGATCAGAGATTTATATCATGGACACCTTACATGCCTGTATCTTAAGGCACATCAATATGTTTTTCCATCTGTTATTTTTTCATCAGTGATTTCAGAGCATTATGGAACAGTAAAAAGCAATGAAAAAGGTGGTGGTGGGGGGGGGCAGTGTAGAAGGGACATTTTAAAAATAAGAAAGTTGATTTTTTTTAATGTGTTTTTTTATTGAACGAAATCATACAAACACACAATCCCATTTTTACAACCGTTCTCATTCCTACTCACAAATGTTGGATAATAAGACACCATTTATTTTCTCCTGTAGACTTCCCTTACTTTCATTCTTCATTTCCATCACTTTCTCATCTCAATAAACAAGCAAAAAGGTAACTAACGTATACACCAAAAAGGTTTTTTTTTTAACTTTTACTGCTACATCAACAGCTGCAACTCCTCATCTAGCCACCAAAAACCTATGTATAATAAAATAATGAAGCATAAAAGATCCATATGCCTGCCTAGCTCCATGCCCACACCACCTCAAGCCAAGCTGACAGTTGGTTGGTGAACAGTGCATTTTGCTAGCTCATAAGTCCAGGGTTTTAAGGAATTTTAACACGGAAGTTTCCAGTCAAATACAAATCTTATTACTGCCTTAACCTTGCAAAAGCATTGCATACCTGATTCTCTCATTTCAGAGTAAAAGCCAAAGACATACACTGTTCAACTGTTTACCAGAGGGAACTACAATTCACACAGAGCAATCTGCTAAGAGGAAACTCAATAAAAAAAGCTTAGAGTAGCTTTGACTAGACAATAGCTTAGGTCAGACAGACGGCCAGGCGCCGCTGTAGAGCAATAGGAATGCCAGAAATTTCATTCAAACTTTTAATTCAACACGTGTTGCAACTCTTACAAACTGACATTAATGCAGATATTAATAGTTTTGATGCAAAATACTTCCAAGTCACCCCCCACTGCGTGAAAATCCCTTTGTGTGACTGGTGGTTAGAAAACATGTCAGAGCTCAAAGCACATTTACCTCCAAAGCACTGATCTGTGACTAAAGAACCTGTGGACCTTAAAGGGCAATTACTATTGTTTTTGGCCTTGTAGGGGCAATAGAAGAAGATCTGCACACACAACACACACTGCACACACTGGACTGTATCGCCAACTGAAAAAGAATAACGTTGTAGCTGTTTGTTATTGTTAAAAACTAATCTGAACAATGAACATTGAGGCCGGAAAGAAGGAAACAATTACTTAGTAATGGAGAGGACATGCAGACTTTGTAGATGATTCATTGTTATTACAAGTGGCTCTTTTTATACACGAGTTTTCATATAATGATATGTTAATTTAAACATATTGATTGAAGCAGCTTTAGCAGATACATCAAACATGTAAAAAAAAAAAAAAAGGCTGAGTAAGATAATTGTGAAAGACCCTGAACTCCCTGTATCACTTTGTCTATAAAATGCCTTTTAGAGTAATGGTGATTTTAATCTACCTCTGAATATTTCATGTTTCATCCCCACACAAGCCATTAGCTACAGTAGGAGAGGAGACACCCCTAATGAATGTGGCCTGCAAGGACCACTGGGCACTGTAAAAGTGATGCAGTCTTTATTCTGCACACAATGTGAGACCATCCATAAAAAGGCGAAGTTGCATTTGATAGGAGCCCCTTGTCCCGAGTTACGATGGGGACACAGACTTATTATCGCCCTGTGATTAGAGGACAGAGAGCAAGATATCATGCAGACCTCATTGGACGAGGAATGGGGGGAGCGAGAGAATGCAAAGGCGTGTGTGTGAGTGTATGCGCATGCACGTATCCAGTGTGTGTATAGAGAGGCACAATATCGGTTTGGAAATAATGATAAGGATGATTAGTGATGTCAAAAATTAATGTTAGGAGCTAATCCACTCCAGGTCATCGACACAATGGCACATGAGAGCAGTTGAGTTTTTTTACACGATTATGGAATTATTTAGTCATCGACTGAAGCCTTCAATTAAATGTTTGAGCTTTAATGGCCAGACTGAAGGGCAAAATCACTCACAGGGTCCTTTTCTTTCTGAAAAGCAGACTCGTTTCAATCTAGGGTCAGCAGGCGGATACGGAATTAAATTGAATTATGTGGTTTAGACTGAATTCTATTGAAGTGAGTGTTATTTTAAGTTATGGTGCATGGTGAACTGTTAGATGTCGAGATAAAATTGAATATATTACATCTCTTTATTTTAACTTGTAGCCGGCTGCTTCTCTGACTGACGGTTTTAATAAAATCTCTTTCTGCGTCTGTCACGTGAGACGTGTCTTCCATCATTCTTGTGCCGCAAATTAAAAATCAAGAGCGAAAATCAAAGTACCGGATAGCTGATTCCAATAAATAACACACAATCTTCCACGTGGAAACAAGAAGCAGCATCTGAGGGTGCACGGCACACGGTGGAAACAGAAATCATTTCAAGATAAGGGTTAATACTGGTTCAGAAGCCTGAACAAGGAAAGGGAGATAAGCGATTCAAGTCGAATCAGCTCCTTTTGGACAGGTAATGTACTCGGTTATAATAAAATATGTAGCTGGCTCTTTTAATAAATCACCCTTATCTTGCAAGAGACTTTCTAGCCAAGGGTGTGTATATATTTTGTGAGAAAATCCACCCACCATTAAAATAATAACAATTAATAAATAATATTCAGATGTTAAGTAAATCTACAATTCTGTTCCACGCTTCTGCCACCCTTTTTATGTTTTTTCCTCCTTTCAATCCCACTCCTCGCATTAGATTCAGTTCAGTCATTGTGTCATTAAATATCTCTGTGCTGAGCTAAACTTTCACATTCTGAACACAGTAAAATCTTTATGGAGAAAGTCCCCAGACCCTCATTCTCGGCTCCTCTCTCACTTTCTCGCTGTCTTCTTTCCCAACTGTGTCTTTGTGTTCCTCCCCGGAGTTTTAAGTACCAACTTTTGTTATAGCCAACATGGACCCAAAACTTTATTTCACTGAGCTTGTCACTGCACTTTGAGGATAATAGAAAAAAACAAAAAAAAACGACGATATAAGTGTGGATGCTTTGAAGGTCTGTGCTTGTGTAGCTATCTGTGTGTGAGTGTGTGTGTCTGTAATCTTTGTTTGGTAAATTATAGTAACAATGCTGACGGAGGGAAAACGTCTCAAATTAATATTTCCTAAGTACTTGAAAGAGGCAGCAAAAGTGTGACTGAGAAGAAATAACTGACTTCTGCCTTGAGAATATAAACAAGGCTATTTTTTAAGTGCTCTTGATGAATCAACAAGCAGTCACGCTGCTCAGAACAATATCAGCCTCGGCTCAGAGATCGGTTTCATATCACAGCATGACCCGATGTTCTTTAAAGGCCGTACAGACCAACAGTACACACACGTTCCTGAAAATCAGGTGGTTTCCCACCAACTGGACTCACAGTGAGGGCCAGTCAGCCTGAGGCGCTGAAGTCACCTATCACCCATGTGGGTTTGAACTGTGGGTGTATTAGCAATTTCACAAAGCGGCAAACAGTTTTCTTTACTGCCCTGTCTGTAAAGTCTATACATTTCTCCAGCTGAGATGACAACAGGCAGATTTTAGTTAAAAAAGCAAACCTCAAATGAGTTTCCAGATTACTTTCTAGTGTCTAGCTGACTGTTTGCTCCAGGAAAATTCTGCTAAAGGACTTCTGCACTTGATATCTACACACATGATAGGCTGAGAATAAAGCTGCATGCTGGATGTAGTTTTGGAATAGAAAAGCCCACTCATCCTGAGAATATCTGAGTGTCATAGCAGCCAGCAGTAGCCAATCAAAATAAGCTGCTTGGGAAATACTGCACTAAGACACAGCTGTGGACACGATGGTAGTTTGGGTCAGAAAGTCACATCATAACTAAGTATACTTCAGAAACAAATGTTGGGTCAGCCAAGGCCATTCTCTACTAAAATTTCTGTTTTTGTCAATGGAGTCTGGTAGCTTGATAACGGCTTCACTTCTACGTCAGATACTGATGTACAAAGCACCCAGAAGCATACGATTTATAGCAAAACAAAACAAAACAAAACAAAACAACCAACGAAGCTAACCTTAGCATCAAAGACAGGCACTGTGCTAGTTGTTTCATGTAACCTAATGTAGTGAGACAATAATGTGGTCCTTAAACCAGAGAATATTGTGTGCTTGTGTTTATGGTTTATATGCTTGTGTTTACTGTTTAGTCCATCCCTAAACCTTTCATTAACTTCAATAACCTAATATTGTTTTGACTCAAGTTGGTGCCCAACACACAGTTCGGTAATGTGGCTTGTACACGTTACTCCTTTTACAATGCAGTACACCTGAATAACAATGGGAGTGAAAGTAATACATAAAGCTTTTTTTAAATGGGTCATCACCTCTGCACATATCCAGAGAAACATATCATTCATTTATACAAAAATGCTGCAGTTGATGTCTTGTTGTGTGTTTTTTCTGGCAGACCTTTTTATCTGCTAACCCGATTATTCATGGGACACGGGGGTGCACAGCTACTGCTTGTCAAACATGCTTGTAAACAACGTGAATCGGACCGTAACCACTGAAAGCCAGTGTCCTGGTCACACCATGCCTGTAATGGTAAGCAGCGAAAGCAGAGCAGGGGAAGACTGAAGACATTTGGTGGATGTGTTTGCCCCTCTCAGCCCTCCTCTCTGTTCTTCTCATGCCTGCTCTCCCGCTCACATCTGCTGCTATTTACAGAGTAAATTATTTCTCAGCTTTTTTACAAAGTCAGTTAGCTTATCAACAGCTTGCATCCAGCAGAACACCCGCACTCACGTCTGGTTTCAGAAACAGGATAAGATCAATTGACTGACTTAAAAAGTAGATTTTCTCTACACCCCTTTCTCCCTTTCTGTTATAGGGGAAATGGTTTCGTCAGGCAGACAACCCTGAGGGCACCAAACCCAGCAGGCACCTCAAACAGGCGCTAATGTTCTTTTATCACAGAGGAAACCACCGACGTCTGACTGCTAGAATTACGCCCTTGATGAAATGCAAAGCCCATCCATTTCCAAACAATGCTGCCAATATATGTATAGACTTGTGACAGAATCAAAGTGTTCTCTTTCCCAAACCACTCACTGTTCAGGGAGTTTCTCATGTGCAGGTTTGCTGAATGTATGCTAAATTTGAAAGAGATGGATCATAGAACATTTTGTTTCAATAATAACAGCTCGACCAAGGTGAAAAGGAAAACATAGGTGAGCAAGATAGAAATGACATAAACACACACTACCCCTGACAGTAAACGTGTCAGGGAAAGAGTGTCCAGGTGGACAGAGAGGACAGAAAAGAATGAACACACAGACACAATAAGCACCAGATCTGACACTCACACACACACACACACACACACACTGACCTGGTAGGAGTCATTGGCCTCCCGGTCCAGTGAGCGGCTGACGGACAGGTCTCCTGTGTCCGCGTTAATGGTGAAGAGACCTTTGGGATCCTGGTCAGCACCTCGACCTGACAGCCGGAAGATACGGTTCCCTAAATTCTCAGTTGAAAACACCTGCAGACACGCACACGCACAAAGACACCAACAGCTCAAACCATTGTAAGCTTCTCCCATTTCATTCAGAGCCAGGCTATTTCCTGGGGCACAGAACTGCTGAATAAGTGTGTGTGAAAAACACTTATTATGAGAATTTTTGTTGATACACATTTTATATCAATAAAAAAGAAGCTTACTGTGCCTAGACTGGTGATGCAAATCCCTGATAGCAATTAAAAATGTATATCATACAAGACTTTGATTTGATTTCATCAGTTGGCAAGAAAGTTAGCATAATTTCCCTGAGCAGTGGAGGCATGCTGTGACCACTTGTTAATGCATGCTAGGATCTCTAACAGATATGGAAAGTGGAACAGTGAAATAAATATAAATTCCATTCCTTAATAATTAAGTATGGATGTTATGGAGATCGTGGTTTAGAAGCGAATGCAGTGAAATGGCCTCATGCAGTCGGGGTGTTTTTGAGCCGAGCCTGCAAGTTAGTTGGCCGACAACAACATTCTCTCAGACAGGAGAGATCTGACCCAGGGACTTTTTGGAAAGATAAACTCACATGAGTCTGCAGTAGCCAGCAGCATCAGCAGAGACCCAAGCCACAGGAAGGGGCAGGTTTAAAAAAAAAAAGAGAGACAGAGAAGACAACATGTTAGATTCACATCCGGTAGAAACACAGTGTAGGAAGAGCAACAAGTCATGGACCTGATGGATCTTTGTGGTTCAGCATGTATCTAAGAAAAGGAAACATGATGAAATAATAAAACACGATTGTCAGAACTTTCTGTGTGGGCTTGCTTCCCAGAGTTGTGTACTTTATACCAGCAAATTGACATTTTTCAGACATTCTGACAGCAGGAAAAGTACTGTTGGAATTATTAACAAGTTCTGTTGGGCGAAAATACACAATACCAGGAGCTCTCCCCAATGGAGAGCTGCCATGTTTGATGTTTCAAAACAGCATACACTAAGTTAGCTTTTATTATATTATTAGGCAAAGTCCCCCTGGTGTGAATCAGTGGACTAGTATTGTTCTAAGGTCTTCAGTGTAACGTAGAGTTACTTTTCAGATTAAAATTTAACATTAAAAACACAAGCAATTTAAACAGTATATTGAGTTCGTCTTTATTTGTCTATTATCTATCTTTGCAAAAGATGAAATGCTTCTTATATATATATGAAACAATGCAAATACCTTAACATATATCTGGAATATAGTGTGTGTCCATTCTGCATATTGAGTACTTTATCTTTGATACTTTAAGTACATTGTGAAGCTGATACTGTTAGATTTTTAAGTCAATAAGTTTTGAATGAGGACTTTCACTTGTAGTGGACTTTTTTCTATTAGTATGAGTACTTGTACTTAAGTAAGGGATCTAAATATTTTTCTTTCACCAATTATCAGAAGAGGAGACAAAACAAGTGAAGCCAACAGCGGCTATAAATATGCATCTCTCCAACATGATTTCCTAAACAAGAAAACAGAATCACAACTTAGTCATCAGGATTATAAAGTGACTGACATTTAAAAGCATCACGAGATCAAAGATGAGATGTAAGAGCAGACAGGAGGTTACAGTGCTGACAGCCTCAGTTACTCATACTCTCTCATTGTTCCTCCTGTGGATGTGAACAGCCTCAAATTAAAGCAGAGTCAGCACTTTAACCTCATAATCATTTCATGTCTGAAGCGTTGTTGTACAGAGCCGACGTTATGACACTGTGTTGCTGGTCTAAATACTTATGGCCTGCCTAAAAACCGCCGGGGCGTGCTGCACACACATAAACACACATAGACTTATCAACATGATGACATCCTTTTGGGCCCCGTCAGTGTGAGCCAACGATGTAAACGCTTCCCCTGCCCCCCCGCCTCATGATCACAAGAATGCCATGAGGTCACCTTTAATGAGAGCCCGCTTCTACGGGATGGCGGCTCAAATGACGGCCTTTTTACTTGGCACTTGAAAGAGCATGGGAGATGAGACCGCAGCGTTACAACCCGGTGCCAGACGGAGCTCGAGCCCTTATAGCCTCTCCAAAGCTCTGTGCCATTTATCTCAACGCTCCGCTTCATCTTTTCCCTCTATTCACTCTCGCTCTCGGCCTCCTTGCTCCGCCACTTGTTACTTTCTCTAATATGTCCATCCTGGCTCTTCTGCGGAGCGCCCAGATCTCACTCCCCGTTCATCCTTTTGCACTTTCCTACGCTGCGTCCTCTCGAGCTCACTCCCTCTGCGCTTTTTGTGTTCTGATCCAAACCACAGGAGTGAAAGTGTAACAAAAGCAGTTCTTTGTGGATGATGTGATGATATCTCTCCCCTTCTGTCCTCTCTCGCCTTATCTTTATTATGCCCCCTCTTCACTTCTCACCTTCCTCTTTATCTTTCTTAGCCTCGTTCTTTTCTTTGTAATCGAAAAGATTTTTAACTGCAGTGATATCAAGGGCACTTTCTCTTATTAGGATATGTGACAGGATCATGGCCAGATTATGAGATGATGGGCCCCTGGACTC
>JAOWBC010000049.1:12775919-12805591 GCA_028566105.1 Hypoplectrus providencianus | reverse complement strand
GTGTGTGTGTGTGTGTGTGTGTGTGTGTACAAGCATGCCAAGCTTGGACCAGTGCTCTCCCTGATTGTCCTGCCACTCCAGCCTGCTAATAAGAGGGAAGAGGCGAGGTGGAAAGGCCTGGTGGAGACACAGATGGGTAGAAACAACCAAGTCCTCAGCGCAGGACGATGGGAAAACAGTGGCGCTAATTAAGTGGCTTTGATTGGTTAGCTGCGCCTCTGCTAATCATGACCTGTCAGCCAGTGTGTCCTGAGCCAATCACAACAAACCTGAGAGGGGGCAACAATCAAGAGGGACCCTCGTTGAAAAAAAAAAAAGCCCCAAAACAAACAGGAAGACAAGAGTGTCATTAAGCGACAACACCGTTAAGAGGGTCGGTGGGGAGTGTAGCAGTGGTAAATTCAATTCACACAAACCAGGTCATTTTAAAAATCGCAGTATTTTAAGGATTGTGGTAGGATATTTTCACACATTTAAGTGATAGATGCACCCATGAAAACCAGACAAGACAGCAGATGAATATGTAAGAAAAGACAGAGTGAAACAATCCAAAGAGACAAATTAAGTTTGAATTTAATGTCTGCCAGGCCTGCCAGTGTTAGCTTGCTCAGGCAGCAGGATGAGCAATCACTCAGTCTTGCTTAAGCTCATGCAAGGACAGCATCTCTTGGGCAGTTCACACTCGGCAAATCTGTTTTTTATTGCTTCCCCTCCTTTTTTTAAGCTCCTCTCATCAAAATGGATTTCGCATCTGCTTGATGTGTCTGGGGGTCCGGGCACGAATTGAAATTTACGCCAGACGAGTTTAACTCACCGTCGGCAAACATCCGCCACAAACAGGCATGATTAACATGCTAAAAGACAGCCAGAGAGGAAAAGGCAGGAACTTTCTGGCTTCCCTAAGACAATTAAGAGAATCAATTAGACTAAATGACGAGACCTGCAGGCCGCCTGCTTTCTAATGTTGAAACATCGCACATCACAACTTGTTCACTTCCTGCTTGGAAGCTCAGATCTCTGTTATTGACTGTCTGTTTTAGTGAGAGGTAGAGCATCAATATGAGACAAAGATGGATCAAGTGGAAGGGAGGAAATAAAAAAGGTAGAAACAGAGTTATAAAGGAAGAACAAGAAACATGTAAGAGCTGACAGACACCAGGTAGAGGGCAGCGAGACAGAAGAGAGACAGACTGACAGGCAGAGTAAATCAGGACGCACTCGGCACTGAAGCAATGGAACAAAGGTACCAGACGTGTCTGTTCTCCTCACTATATTAGCCGGGGCTACAGCCAAACCTGGTCTCATTCTTCTCACCAACAGCACTTTATTGGAGCTGTCATGTCAAGTCAGACACGTTGTGTTGATTTGTGAGCTGGTAAGGAAGGATAAACACAGGCTGGATGACTGACAGCTCCAGCACAGCAAGGGAAGTTAAGATGGCTTTATAGATGGAAGTATTTGAGATTTCATGCTGATACACCTGAGATTTCAGATTGTTATTTAATCAGGGCGCATGTGTGTGTTTTCTTTTAACTGTCAATTTGCACATTGGCTGGTGAAACTAATTAAATGACTGTTAGTTCTGCTGGAATTAGTCAACATCCAATAGAGGCCTATTTTCCAGTCATGACCCCGAACTCAACCATCCATCAATCAAACTCTTATGCAGGGGTTTGCAGCCTCTCTGAGAATATATTGAGTGACTGGTTGGTCAGCAGTTCATTACAGGTAACACACGCAACCCTTTTCAACCAGAGCTGTACCAGGGCTGGTTCAGAGATGGTAGCTATATTTGTCATCCATCAGAAATCTATTAATGCGCGCTTTACAGTGTCCTTTATATGCTAGTGATGAGAATTATATATTTTTTTGACTTATGTTTCTCATTCCATACACCCTTTTTTAAATTACTTGAGACCAAACAAACCATAACAAGGATTTAAGATCACCAGAGTTTAAACAGACTAAAGTTTGGGTTGTGAAAGCACCTTTAGTGAACTGGATTTAGCACCACTCAATTACTCGTTTGTCAGATCTAATGTTAGTCATCTGCATTGTAAATATCAAAGAAGGTAGATATATCCCTCTGCTTTACCAAGGAAATAACAACTCTGACTTTACCTTCTCTTCCAAATGAGTCGTGTAAATAAAGTCGCCTTGCATTGAATTTATTTTGTGCAATCAGAAGTGCTAACCAGGTTTGACTAAGTTCCCTCTGTTTGTAGAGATGTTGACAGAAACAGGTTTTTCTTGAGTGTAACATCAATTTTCCAACCTGGGTCTGACTTTTAATGTGCATCTGTGCCCAGTCTAAACAGAACATGTCAACAAACACAAACACGTTCATCACATAAAGAAGGGCTGACAGCTATCTGTCAAACCACCAGACTTTGGTCATCACCTGTGATTGGCCTGCCACAAGATTTAATAGAATCCAAGTTTACCTGACATTGTGAGAATTGCAATTTGAAACCTCCATGAGATGAAGGGAAAACTTGAGCGAACTGATGGCTTGTCATTAGAGGATCAAACAGGGAGCAGAGAACACACATACACAAAAAAAGAGAAAAGAACGGCATATAAAGTTTCCACAGACATGACTAATACAGACAAACTTTTAAATGTCTTTGGCAAAATTTGAAACACTTCAGCAGTTTCGGCTTTGCCTCCTACACTCATTACTGTACACAGCTCAGGGAACATAACAGCTGACTCGCTGCCACTTTAAATGCAGGTAAATACATGCTTATATAAGCCCTGGGAGACAGAGTGGGTACGTGCTTTCAAAATAAGTGCAATGGATATAATGTACAGGAAGGAACAGTCCTGAAAAGTCGCTTTTACAGTCAGTACTGCATGACATATGACGCACACTGGTCCATAAGACTGTGTGAGACCATTACCAGAGGAAAGGTTTGAAAAGAAATAATGCATTTCCCCCCAAACAATCATAAATGACCCTTTAATGGTCAAAGTTTTATCCATTAGGTCTCTGTGAGCTGTTTCAGTCAATTACTTTTGTGTCAATTTATAAAAGAACGCCAACAGGAAGTCAATCAACACTGCCAGAGGAAATCTTTAATGTGAAAGCTCTCACTACGCTAAGCAATACAAGAGTGCCAGTGCACATGGGAGCCAACACTCTGAGGAAGCATATGTGCCTGGTGAGCAAGTTAAGTGCAATAAATGGAGATATGAAGTTCTCTTCGGACAAACATGGTTCAGGAAAATATGTAATCGCAATAGATCAGATTGATTAGAGAATTAGTGAATGGCACAGTGCTGAAGAGGATAACTTGTTTTTCTTTAACACTGAGGTTCCCTGCCCATCAACCCATGTGAATAAGGTCAGACCTGCACAGACAGGACCCACAAGCTTTGAGGAATAAACATTGTAACTGCTTGAGTTATGATTGATTCATCATCCCGCATACTTGAGTAGTCTAAAAAATGGTGTCTGAAGTGGCATGTACTAAGAGAAAAATGTAGGCATATCAGTTTCATTGCATGCTCTGGCTGCTGTGTGAGTTGTTGCGAGCTGTTTATGGGCCCCCAAGGGAGGGCAGAGGAGAGACCTCTGTATCAAAACAATTCCACAGCTAGCAGGAGGTGTGACACAAACAACAAGGTTCTGAGCCTTCCACTGTGAGTCCCCGCTGACAGCCAACACATCCTCACACACACACACACACACACACACACACACACACACACACACACACACACACACACACACTCCTCACGTGTATGCTCGCGTACAGCCATACATGTCAAACAGTAGCCCTTGCAATCTCACCTCTCCCCTGCTTCCTACTGCTTATCTCTTGGAGAAAAAGGAGGAAGCATGAAAAATGAATGGCTGCCATATGGAAATGGTAGGTTGCGTAAGAAGAGGAAAGCCATTGGTGTGGAAAATCAATTTCACCAAGTCGCCGACATATAGCCCTCTATTGGGTGAAATAGCCCACATTAGCCTGTCTTCTCATGCAAAGCCGACGGCGGAGGTAGGGCAGAGGATGAAGGGATGAGAGGAGGATGGAAGGAATTTGTGACTGGGAAGAGGAGAGAAGAAGAACTTGAGAAAAGAGGGGGGCTGTTAGGGGGTCACAATGAAGGGAATGAGGGGGTCCACTTTCTCACATGAATTTATAAACGTAGCAATGACTTTATCAGCAGGCCCACAGCATATCGTAGAGATAATTTTATCCCCGATGGACGAAACGTATCTGCTGACTCTTCTTCTTCTCCGTTATCTGGAATCTGCACAACACCCTGTGGACCCCCAAAATATCCCTTACTGGTTTGACACATGAACACTGTCCTCCACCTCAACCTGGTATCTTAAGGCCCTGGAGTTGCATCACTGGGACCGCAGTAGCGCATCACTGGTATGAGCTGGAGGCCCAGGCTTTGTGCTGTGGTCATACTCTCCAGGGTACAATTATCCATCATGTGCAGCGCTCAGTATGAAATATCTTTTTATGGTAGTCTCTGCAGGCACTGAGAGATGTGCTTGATCTTGTAGCGCCCATCCTTATCTAGAACAATGCTGCTTGACACGTGGAGATACAGAGCCGCTGTGTAACGCAGGGCGAGATAAATACACACCCTCACAGGGTCCATAATATATGGCTGCTGGTTGACCATTTGTGCCAACATGACTCAGGTTTTGGTGATATACCTACTGCACAGGCTTATCAACATAAAAATTAAACAACGCAGTTTCTCCCCAGAGGAAATTAACTGAAGAGCTTTTGGAGGCGTTCCATGCATTATGTAATGGCAAACAATTCATAATCTGTCATATAAATAACAAGGCGAGTCACATCTTCTCTGGCCTGTTCAACAGGGGTCGAGGCAGACAAGTAAAATCCTTCATCAGTGACAAAACAATGAATAAATCCTCCCAATAATGAAACATGCTTCAGATGATGGTGCAGAAAACGCCATGGTCTATAACTCTGAGAATTTGTTGTAATAATATTGAAAAACAAACTGAGATTCACACCTTTTTACAGCTTTCCAGACCCACTGGGAGTCCTTTTGACTGCAGGGTTGGTCAATTTCAGAGTAGCAACAAATTAAACTGGGCGTCAAACGGTTATGTTATGGACTAATACAATAATATTATTTCCCTTGTCAGACTTTAATGAAGTAAACTGGGAGCAAAGTGCTGTTAATACCTGAGACACAGTGGTGTGGGCCTCTGCAGACGCACCTGAGCTGCAAACATGCACAATTTATGCTCAATGTGCTGATTGTTGCAGTGTTTTTTTTTTTTTTATTTTTTTTTTTATACAAAATGTCAAACAAACCATCACTTGAAAAAGCAGAAAGTTAAAAGTTAAAGTTGGTTACAAAGGTTTTTTTAAGCCTTCACAAATAAGTTCTTTTGTTCTTATTCACAAACACGTTTTTCACCTGTCTTGAAGTGTGGTGCCTGGAGTGAACAAGATTTTAATTTGATTTCATCAGCCTTGTTTATTTAATTCTGCTTCCATTACATTTAAATGTAACAGATACTGATTTATAACAGAAATATTTTATATTTGTCAGGCTTTTAATGAGAAAAAGTGACACATGGAGTGTCATAACATTAAAAAGTAAATCAACAAAAAACAAGCAGGAATAACAAACATGAGAAAATCCTCATGTTAAGTAAATATAATTGTATCTCCCCACATTTCACAACCTCAGATATAAATAAAACATTGCTGTGCATGTGTGACATACGCATTTCATCATTTATCATGAGCAACAATCACTGCAACTTGAGAAATGTGTTACACAATTGGCATGTAACCTCAAAACACTTTGAAATTGTTTCAGTATAAGCTGTGTTTTCCTTCGATTGTGGCATGTAGAACTTGAATAGTACTTTTTTTGTAAAAGGGAGGAAGTAACTACAGGCAATGAAAGCAGGACCAGGTCATACGCAGAGACCAAAGAGAAAAGAAGGAATCAAAAAGAGCTGATTTGAGTATCAGCACATGTTGGCAGTTCAACTGTCATATAACAGTCAAGCATGTTTAAAATAACTATTGCTGCATTTTCAGGACTCAAAATGAGATTTACCTTCAGTCTTTTTGAGAAGACTTCATGAAAGCCTATCACCTGCTGCAATCCCTCAGGAAATATGTGCCTTTGCTTATACTCTCTGTCAATACCTTTCCTGAAGCAGCACACTTGTACTTATATGTTTGAGCTGAGAATAAAATATGGAAATATATTCCTGTGTTCGTGAGATTCAAACCACAGAATGGGGCTTGATATTGTTGTCCAGTGCCAGAGTTCTCAATAATGATTGCATTGAGCCTTTATACTGACGTACAATTTCTTTGTCTCTCTGTCAACATGGCCACCTGTACCCATCAAACACTGTCTGTTGTTCAAGCTGCTGCTTTAAATCTCAACTTGTAACAACATAAAGCAAAGTACAATTGGCAACTATTTGCACGGTAAAATTCTCTATGTGCAGAGAGCTTTCACTCTGTTTATATTTTTATTTGTGTATTGATTTGCTGTGTTTGGAACCTGTCAGAACATTGACTGGATGATGATATAATTATGATCCGTACGGTCTCAAACATTATACCTATTATGCCTATATACTGAATCTTTTGGTTATGCAGTTCATTGAGGTTGTTACGTAAAGTCTATTCCTTAAGCAATTTTGTTGTCTAAAAATAACCAGTTGGCTAAAAATAATAATATACATTTTTAAATCTTGGCTAAATCTAGCCAAGTTTTTATGTATCAAAGCGCCATGTTGGATGTTTAAACCTGAGACCATAGAACTTCCGTCTCATTAAGGATACTGGTTATATGTCATGGACATGGAGCCAGTTTTGTGGGTGCAGAATGCAGGTATTCCAGCAGAGACATTATGAGAAAAATAATGTGCTTTGTACCTTTACAGAAAGTAAACATGTTCTAGTAGAAGGCCAAAATACAAGCATGAACCTGAAATTAAGTATAATAGCTCCACTTTTAGCAAAAGATAATAACAAGCCTGAGCACTCTGAAGAACAGAGTGTTTACTCTTAACAACATTCTTCACACATGCTATTAAATTTCAGGGCAATTTTGTGTGGCCATCTCGCAAATCCAAAAAAAGTGTTAAACCAAAAACTAGGAAATTAAATTTACAACAAAAGCTTCGGGAGTGGGTGGGGGGTGTGGGACTGCTCAGGTTTCTTTTAACAGTAATCTATGTTAACTTATATAATACCTATAAAAATCATTACATTGTTATTTTCTTAATGATGTTCACCCTTGCTTGATACAATACAATCTTCCAGCAGATTTTCAAGATCCAACTTTAAACAAATCCATGCTTCATGTGTGCTGCCTCCACTATCCTGTATGTTTGCAGTGAGGTCGGTTGGCAGCTAAAGACTTTAATTTCTTCAGTCAGGGTTCAATATTTCATGTTTATTTGACTGTGATAATGATTTCAAGCAAGTCACACCAGCCATAATTCAGTCTGTAGGTTTTGGAGTTCACAGAGCTTCTGCATTTTGAACAGGTCATAGCTTCAGAACTCATCACTGCATCTTAAACAGGGAACTCCGCACGGCTTCACTGGATCTAAAGATTGGGCACCAATGTTGAAAATAAGATTGGCTAAATCTTGAAAGGACAAAATTTCAGTATGTGAAATGAAATAACTTCATTTAGTTTGGTCATTCTGAAGCAATAATCAGATACACTATTTATTATATGCAATATTCGTATAAACAAATGGGTCTACTTTCTTCTTTTTAGTTTATAACCCAAATAAACATAATGAAGAATTCAAATATGAGATGAAAAATAAACCAATGGTGTAAGGTAGATACTGAGGTAAACATTTCTGCACCATGAATACACGCTACACGCAATGAAGAAGCAAAAATAATAATCCATATAAACATCGAGAAACAATGTGTGTGTCTAATGAATAAAAGGTCTTCTGTGTTTGTAGTAAATTGGCAGTAAGGAAAGCTTTTCACTATGTTATAGTAATTACAGTTGAAATCGTAAATGTTGAGGCAACCAATGTGATACGTAGATATGAAGCGTTTTCAAAAGGTCTGAACTTTCAAATCAAGAGTTTCTTTTTGTTTGTTTTGTTTTTGTTTTTTGGAAATTAGCACAGTCCTTTTTAAATCTAAAGAAGTCATCAAAGCAAACAGAAAAACAACAACTTGATTAACAAAATGTGCCGTTGTGGTGCTGCACACAATCTCTGGCATCTGACCTGGACAGTCAGCACTGTTGGACTGAGAGAGATACTAAAGTATCTTCTACATAAAAAATAAACCTTTGGCTATTGTGTATGCACCCACAACATCAGTCAGAGTAACAGGATGCTGTGGGTGTTGAACCTTTTCTAAGCTGGTGCAAGGCAGCAGGACGCTGTTTAGGCTGGTGAGCAAACTTTCTCTTTTTGTTTGAAAAACACATAAACAACTCTGATGGAAATGTTCCACGCAATATAAACGTGTTGGGCAAAAGAGCTATAAGCTCAACTAAAATCCCCCTCCGCTGGAACTCATTAAGTTAAAAAGATTATGAGCCCATCTTAATATATATGATGTGATTTAATAAGGAAACGTTGCTTTCATTTAAAAAAAAAAGCATGGTAATTTGTAAAACAGTACAAGACAGTAGAAGAATATAAAAAGCCTTTGTGAACACCAGATCAGTGACATTCAAGATTTTAATTGAAGGCAAAGAATTTTCTAAAGCATCTGGTTCCATAAAATGAGTTAGCCATGACTTTAGGGACTCACTTTGATATCTGTCATTTGATGTGAATAATCACAGAACCACAACTTCTGTGATATTCAGCTTTACTCTCCATATTTATATTCCCCATTAACTGTCTATAGAGTGGTGTACCAGACCTGAAGAAGGAGATCACCACAACTTACATGTTGGGGACTAAAAATGGGCCTTGATGAAAATCACAAAGTGGCCAAACTGTCAAAGGGCATAAAAACTGAGATGCACATGTTCCTCATTTACAGTTTACATCTGTCCAGACTATATCCAGTCAATAAATGGAGAACAACCTTTGGAAAGTGTTTTCATTCTTTTATCCGATTACACATTTGTGTAAGATTTTAAGGTACGGCCAAAATGTGTTTTGTAAGGTCTCAGTGACCTGAAACTTTTACCGCCAAAGCCTAATTAGTCTAAGTGGATGTTTGTACCAAATTTGATGGAATTTTCTCCAAGAAATCGGAAGAATGGGATGGATCAGAGGTGACAGAGACTTTGAACCTTATCCCATGACCAACAAAATCTAATCTGAATGATGGTGTTTGCCATAAATTGAGAACATTCCTTCCAGGTTTTCCAGAGATATCACCTTGACAGGAATAGGACAGAAGGAGTACAGATAGGCCGATGTACAATGAATGTTTCTGAAGCTTCAAACAGTCCACATTTTAAACCCATTGTCCTGTAATTTGGGAAAATTCTCTCTGTGGGCTTTATTCTTGTCATGAAACAGTTCCTGTGAAGGACTTTGAGGCTGTTGGGAAAGCAAGCCCACCTGAAGTTCATGAGAGAACCATGTGTTTCTTACCCTGCCAATGATCTTGGGGAAGGGAGCTCTCTGGTTCTCAGTTACGATCACAGGAGGGACCAGCAGGGATCTCTTAGATCTGAAAGGCAGCCTCTGGCCAACGCCCAGGATTTTCTAAAGCACAAAGAAAAAAAAACCATATTGTCAAACTTTGAAATCACAATCCTTTACATCACATGTCTTGCCAAGCCACAATGTGAGGCGTTCTTTGGTGTGGTGATATCCATTCATGTTCCTACGCCAACCCTATCTACCTGTAGCCGTTACCCGTAACTCAGAGGATGATATACATATGTACACAGTAAACAGTGACTTGCAAATTTTGAAATGTTTAGAAAAGTATTTAAACAAGCTTCAAACTATAATTGAATCAACTTTAATGCTAAATAAGGACAGGAGATGAAAAAAAGGCACGGAAGTTAAAGCAACCAAGCCAGAAAGAGACGAGAAAAGTGAGGAAATGAGAGATGACAGGGTTTTGGCAGAGAGATTGTGTTGTTCATGCAGAAGGAGCCAATCTGAAATGTTATTTTTGCTCTTGAGAGCACAAAAGCATAATCTAATTTCATCTTCCACCCTCCTGCTGTTGTCAACAAAGACATGGCTGTTATTGAATAATAAAGAGAAAGATCCCCCTTTCTCTTCTTCACGTTGGGATCATTGATACAGTTAGGACCCTCTGCCTGGATGTTGATGAAAATAATTTATGTCGCTGACAGTATGAACGGGAAGCTGGGATCCTGGATGCTGACACGGAGGTGATGACCTACCGGGGAGGACAAGCTGCCGACTGGCGGCACACCTGGACCTGAGCCGAGGACAGACAATAAACACACACACACACACACTTAAATTCTCTCATACCCATGCAAATATGTTTACCTATCATAATTCCTAACAGAAATAGTTGTGTTCCTTCACCCTCAGTTTGGCTCTGTTTATGTCTTCCAGGACTACCTGAACACACACTTAAAGCTTCCCGAGCAGAGCGGCCCTGCTCCGTGATGCATCCTCATACCGCAAAACAATCAGTCAGGTCAGAGGGAAAGCAATTACTTGCAGAGAGAGCTCATCTGCCTCCCGCTACCAACAGGGCAACCAAAGGACAAAACCACAACAGGTATATTAGATTCCTGTTTTGTTTGTTTGTTTGTTTTAGATATTTGTTGGCCATTTTATGGTAGTTTGTGATAGTTGCTGAGGGACAGAGGAAAAGGGGGGGATTCAAGTTGGATTCAAACCAAGGCCTGGTGCGTGATCAATTAAGCCTTCATGCAGTAATCACAAAATCCCTTGCGTTTAACCTGTTCTGCTCTGTAAATGCATTTGCTCTCCTTAGAGAAAATTAAATGATTTAGAAATGCTTTTAAAGTACCTGATTCTTTGACAAAAACTTCAAGGAGACTTCAATGCCAACTCTCAAAGTACATTTCAGCTGGAAATATCCAGTGGCTGAGATTAAAATGTAGCATAACGTTCGTTTGGGTCTGGACCAAAGCCACCTCCTCAGAAGGTCTTAGTGTACTGGGTTTGGTCAGCATCCCTAATATCTGTGTTCACACAGATGCTGCTCAGACAAACTGCATCAACCTCAGTCTGATGTAACAGGACTAAAAACCACTGGTGTGAAAAAAAAAACCTCACTTACACTGAAGTAGGCACCAAACCAGTCCACCAGTTAAAGAGCATTTCCAAATTCAGTATTCAGGCTAATTATCTCATTAGCTTCTTTAGCTACTTACATTTTTTGCTAATTAAAGCTTCACTGTGCTTAAAATTGCACGTACTGTCATCACACTCTGTTGAGATGCTAATATGGTCCTTTCCATTTTTACCACGGCAGACAGCACACTGTCTGCAGGACTTGTAAGATACAGTTTCCTGTGAGAGTTTGTTTACTTTGTCTCTATTTCCCCTGCCAAAGCTCAGACATTGAAATCATCCTCCAGAGGCTTTGCAGAAAAAGAGCACTTCATATTTCCAGTAAGAGATTTATTTTCCTCCACAATGATGAAAAAAATAAAAACATTCTGACGGTAAAAAGGAATGACTAAATGTGATTTCCGTTAAACTTTACAGTAAACCTTTTGAACACAAATCTGATCTGCACCATACAACCACAGTCCATTGTCCAGACAAAGGCAGTTACTGCTTAAATGTTCAGCAAAATGACAGAATAATGACAGAAAGAAACAACACGGCAACAAGGCCAGCCATTGAGCCCTGGTTAAAATGACAACACAGTTTCGATGTGAAAGGGAAAATACCGACCTCAGGTTTCGATGGTTTCATTTGCAATGCAAATAGACTCTTTTGTCCTTCATCTTTTATAACCTACTGTACAACCTTTTATTGACAATGTGTGTACTGCACACTGAAAGGGTTTGTAGGGTGTGTGTGTGTGTGTGTGTGTGTGTGTGTATGCAGGGGACTGTTTGCGTGTTTACTGTTCACATTTCTGTTCTTGGCTGACAGAGACTCTGGCACCACTCTCACCCCTGTCAGAATGACGGAAAGAGAACAGGTAAGAGGGAAAAACTGAGCCATTTGTTTACAGCACAGTGTCGACACTGAGACAGAGAGGGCACCAGCCAACACTCACACCACTAACCACCTCACCGGGCCACCCCTCCCACCTGCAAAGGTCAGAGAGAACACAACGACAAAGTAATCATAAACACAACCCGACCAGAACACACCAAAGACACGTCGAGCTGTCTCTGAAATGGCCACTCTTATCAAACCCACTGGGGGATGACCTCCCAAATGTCAAAGCCAGAAATCTAAAACTGGACCTGAAGCAGTTAAACACAACACTGCACAGAACTGTGGGAGATTACAAGACATATTTTGTGTCTAAAGAGCACAGCCAGTGGTGTGTGTACATCTGTGTGCCTGCTTCACAAGCTGTCTGATGGACTTTTAAGCAGTGCCTGTAAAAATCCAGCCTGAGTGTGAAGCTCAGGGATGAGCATATCAATCCCATAATGCACAGGTCTCAGCTGTGGGGTATTTGTAAAGGAGGGGGAGAAGAGCTGGGAGGCAACAAGCACCATGAGGTATTTTTAGTGGCTTGATGTGGGGACTGGTGACAGGCTAAGATAGATCATGCTGTCCAGCACGTCTTCACTGAGCTGCTATATGGTGGATATGGAGAGAGAGTGATGGAGCTTTAAACCCTATCAATGTTCTGCAGATGGATCAGGACAGGATCACTCACTGGATGCACACCTGCTCATAGAGGACGGCTCGCCCCGTTAAAGAACAGATAACTTGTGTCCCTTCTGTTATTTTCTGCACCTTTTTAGTTGCCTGTTTGCAGTCTTCCCTTTTCTCTGACTTATCAATAGCTGGTCTTTACACTCTCTCTCTCTCTCCACAATCTGCACATGTGATGAATAGCGTTCTCGCAGCTCGGTGACACCGTAAGAGAAGGAAGCCATGAATCTTTAATGTGTCTTGTTCATAAATTACTGCCGCACCATCAACCCTGATCCAGCCTTAATACATTTGCTTCTCTATCTGTCTCTGTCTCTCGAATGATCATTAGGGCATTTCAGTGTGCCGAGTTGAAAGCCTCATGACAAGAAAAAAAGTCTTGTTAAGAAGATTTTAATGTGTGTTACCTTTCAGAACGGAGGGCACATATGTTTATAGTGCTGACAGGCATATATACTGTACTACAGTGAATGGTTGTGTGTGTGTGTGTGTGTGTCCCTGTGTGTATGAGGGGGAGAAAAAAGAGCCTTTGTCATTGTCATCTGAACGCAGAGTTACTGTGGCAGTAAAGTCACGTCCTTGTCCATTCTGCCATTTTCACTCTCAATGCTATATTGAGAAGTGCCATTACTCATTCCTGACAGCGTGCTGGAGACCTGGTGAGAAATGGATAGTATCAAGGCCAGCATCGGCCATTGGTGACAGGAATCTACAGTTATTCAAAGTCTTGGATATGCAGGCATGTCAGTTGTCCCTTAAACACACTTAAGCTCACTTATGTCACTCTCATCCATATGTGTATACACAAAACTCCATAATATGTTTACACACTCGCCTGCTAACACATCCCTCAATGTGGGGGTTGACAGCACAATGTGTCACACTTTGTTAAAGTATAATCAACGAAGCGTAAACACGTTTCATCTTTGTCAAGTGGAATGCAGCAAGACACTGATGACTAATGCTTATTTCAAATATTCAATTAGCTGGATTAATTAATACTGTGCCAAAGTGATTATACTGTATGTGTGTGTACAATCACACCTGCACAAAGTGGTGTGGCTGAAAAAAAGGATCCAGACACCACTGTTTCAAAACAAGCTCATTATGAAATGAAGCCATGCAAAACTGCCCCTATTTAACCTAATTGAACAAACATTGTGCACAATAAATGTTAAGTCTTACAAATTGTATTCATATTACATGGTTCAGGTGTTAGAGCAAATCACTGTATTGTATTGTATGCAATGTCATGGTAAAATGCAATCTAAATCTATCCATCTTCATATGGGCATTTTTTTAATATGTCAATTTATAGAACTGAATATAACCCTTAAAAACTACAATTTTTACCCTATATATAATATTTTAGTTCCTAATTCTTCTGAAAACCTATTTCAAGAATAATGTCTTTGTTATCCTCTGCTGACCTGAAAAAGTCATGCATGTGATGATCCATGTTTCTCTTGACTTCTGTCACAGTCAGACTTCCCTCTCATCTGCAGCTGGTACAGAACCCAGTGGGGAGTCTTTTAACTAAATCTAAGAGGGCTGAGCATCATTTTCATAATCTAATTTTAGATTCTCTTCTTCGCTTGTCACCTAATTTTAGGATTTATTAAAAAGAATATTACTTTAAACATTTAGGAGTCCTCTTGGCCAAATTGGCCAAATTGGCATCTTCCAAAATATATTACCCTTTAAGTTGTTTGTTTCTCCCTGCAAATAAGATGCATGGGATTTCCATATGTAGCGCTCCTACCAGTGGCAGGAGATCAACACATCTGCAGATCTAAACATAACAATGCAGCTATTTTAAACATGCTAACATTGTGATACAGCTGCAGTTTCTTTCTCCAGGGGAAGGTTTGGGCAAAAACACTAGAAAAAGCTTATAAAAAAATGTAAAATAAAAAAGTCACTGCCAGAGGTGAGGCAGTGACCTTGGTGAGAAGTGTGTTGCATGAAAGTTAAGTTCTGTAAGTTCAAATAATAGTTTGGGTTTTTATAAGTGACATGAACAGTTGTCTTCTTCCAGTGTTGGAGGAAGTATTAAGAGCCCCTGATATTTCTGAAAAAAGAAACAATACACCCCTGCAAAATCATCCATGACTACAAGTAGAGATAACTTAGTATCATTTGCCTCAAAATGCACAAATATATAGTCACATAAAATGGGAATACTCAAGCACAACTACCTCAAAATTTTAACTGAGTACAGTACTTGAGTAAATGTACTTATTTAGGTTTCAACACTGGGACCTGACTTCCCACTTTGCTTGTACACGCACACGTCTGCTTTGGCGTCCTTCATCATTGCCACAGCTATTGGAAGCTGCGGCTAAATGCAATGTGTATATGGGGTGTTTTATGATCTCTTAAAAATTAAACATGGGCTTGCTTTTTGGGTGAGGACAGTCTCAAATCAGAGCACCAACCAAAGTAAGATTCTGTTTGGCAGTCATCAATGGGCAAGGCCTGAAAATGGTGAACTCAGGCGCCAGATGGTTTGTCACAGAGAACCATCTGAGAAATTGTCACTGGAAACGACTTGGAAAAGGGCAGACACTTAAAAAAAATAGTTGGCATGTGATTGGGTCAGCCATCTGTCTATCACTGTCTATCACTGTCAGCTGCATGGCGCTAATTGGTCCAGACAATGTTTGTGCAGACGAAAACAAATTACTAAGGCCTGACAAGATGGATTAATGCGGAGCTGTATTCCTGTGATTCTTAAGTGATTTTGTGATATCTTGAGAATCAACCACGCAAGGTGATGGAAATGGTTTGAGGCCATTCTTCTCTGAAAAAATCTGAAATTGTAAAATTTTGGGCTTCTTGATGATCATTTTCCATCATGATATTCACAGAAACCATTAGGCAGAAGATTGTATCATCTGCTTTACACCTCTCATCTGAAATATTCATGGCCAAATACCTTTTGACACACTTTTTTCTCACATTTTTTAATCCCTGATTTTAGAATTTCACCTGATGTGAGACAAAGCATTGTTATAATTAGTACAGCTAATTTTGATGCGCATCAATAATGAGGAGGTGAAGGTTTGCTTTGCTGCTCCTGTAAATTAACAACATTTTAAGCTGTTTGGTTTCCTCTCCAGTACTCGCTCCCACGCATAAAAGCCACATAAAATGTGTAAGTTAGCAGATATATTAAAGCATTTCAGGCAAAAGATGGAGGAGCGAATGTGAAAACAGACCGACAATAGACAAAGGCAGTAAACAGAATTAACAAATGACAGCTACAGAGCAAGCTAAGGACAGATAGTGTGAGTGGGATGCAGACGGGGAGAGGAAGATTATTTGTGTTTTGTGCTACAATGTGAGATGTTATGCTGTGGTTGCAAGATGTCTCATCTTAGTCGTCCGCAGAAAGCCTTGCTGAACATTGAAGGCTTGGTTAGAGAAAATCTATTTGCCATTGCGGGGTGAGGATTCTGCTCAGGATGCAATATTACATTTCATTCAGTGTGCAAAAATGCATGAATCATAACAAAAGCAAAATAAATAGGCTTTTGGACTCAGATTATTTTGGCTCTTATCAGTTGTTACATTTGAATGGTGCCTGTCAATGCCCCCCTGAAGGTAAGAAAATGTTCTGCATAACTGTTGTTCTGCACAACAAACTAACCAAAATAACACGGAATAATATACACAAACAAGTCCATATCTTGGAGCATGCATTTGTTAAATTGAAATGCATTCTTCCATTAATTCACATATTGATCGGTTGCAAAATATATTAAAAAAAAAGGAATGGGGGGAATAAATTACTCTTTGAATTCAGAGTTTTGCTCATAATAGGAATCATTCATCAGCTGCCTTTCTCCCTCTGGGCCTGTGTTACAGTAAACTAACAGCTCGCGCAGAGGAATTAAAAACTGATTCTCTCCACCTTCGCTCACAGCACTTATCAATTATCACCAGCCAATACTTCCTGCCACGATAACATTAGTTATGCCAATAAATTCACCATGGAATGTTTCCGCTCGGCGTTAGAGAGGGAACAAAGGGAGGTTTGGGCAAATACAAAATCTAACTTTGACAGGAGCATTACAAAGAGATTTCATTACTCCGCCACAGTTTCAAAAAAGAAAACTGCTCTGTGGTAAAATAATTGAAAAACAGAGAGGAGGCATCAAGGCAGCTCTCAGATAAGAGATTTAGAGCTCGGCGTCCCAGTGCAGTCAGTGTTGTCAGCGGAGTCATTGCACGAGTCAAACCCCTGGTTTATTGAAACAAGCTTTTAAATATGCCATGAGTTAGTTACCGATTCTTTAGAAGCGGCTGCAGCTCTGAACTGTCTGATGGGCCACTTGAGACGGTGCAGAGGCGCAGGGCGTGGGAGTGTGGTGTGGGGCTGCAGGATATGGACAGAGTAAGGGACAACAGATTTTCTGATATGAGTCCCAGAGCTTGAGGAGATTCAGCAGATTAATTGATAGTGAAATAATGAGAGCTTTTAACCCCAGTGCCTCACTAGAGGATTCTAACTCTCTCATATTATTCTTTTAGCTTTAGGACGGCTTCTCTGCCTGACTCCCTCAAAATATCTTTTCTTTATCTTTATTTCTCCCTCTACTTTTTGCCTAATTCAAGCACTTTGTGACTGTGTGCACTTTGCAATTAACAGTTAAGTAAATCTACTTTAGGAGAGACAGAGACATTAAAGCTTTTGTCTGTAGGAAAGATTAAATACTTAATCAAGTTCCCCTGATACGGGTTGATGGCATCTCAGTGCAGAAAGTTAAGGAAGGACAAAAGGTTTTAAATCGTGGTAATAATGTGGCGTATGTTCCAGCCATCAACATTTTTTTTTTTTGCCACAAAAGAACATGCTGCTGCACATCCTAAAGGACAACCTGTGTCCTGTTTGTGTCGTGCTGGACATCTTTCTTTCATTACAACAACATTGAATCTTCTTCACAATGTGTCTGATCCCCTTTCTTCTCTGCCAGACTCCATTGTTGCCATGTCACCATGTTCCCAGATTTGAAAAACCACTTCTGTCAACACAATGTTATTGTAACCCATAGAAATGATCACCAAAGCTACAAAAATAAGATCCAAGCTGTAATAAAACAGCATTTCCCTTCAGTCTGTAACTCCATTTCAACACACTTCATTATGCTGAATTAGGTAATGTGACAAGAACAAGAGTCTGCAGCTACACAAGCACCCGTGTTATGGTAGAGATACACTAGATCTAGATCTCATTTTCTGAGCAGAACAGGAGATCCAGCTGTGCACTGCATGATTAATACTGCTCAGCAAATCATGGATCTGTAACTGTGTTGCCAGTTTTCAGAAATGTATTTTAGCATAGTGTTTTTCTGTAAAATGAGAAGGATTGCGATCTCAATGCTAAGTTGAAAACAATATAGATAAAGCAAGCACCAGCCATCAGCAGAACAAACCCGTTAATAAGTTTGTGGATCCAGCACATGCTGATGCATTTAGCATGTTCCAGTGCTAAGATTTGCAAATTAGTCCTACAGGGAAGTATAGCAAAGTCTCTTGGGAATACCATCAGATCTGCAGGTGTTCGCAAACTATCCACAGTCACTCATAGCCATCAATCAGGACGCCTTGCCCACTTTATATAGCGCCAAATAATTTAAACCAAACTCTTTAGAATTTAAGATTCAGTTTAGGACATATTGAAACAGCATGCAGTGAATTTGTCCTCATCATTTAACCTATCATTTTTACATATCAGTGAACACATAATGTTTATGAGCGGTGGGCAGGACATTTCTTTGATTGGTCACTCATAGGCAACTGGCAAACCCTCCAGTTAAAGGTGAATCTCTAACTTTTAGGCCATATAGTACACTGTAAAATATATGTTAGATTTTGAGTTTGGCTACTGTCCATTTTGCTAACATGGAGGGAATGCCTGCAGTCCAGGTTTGAATCTGACCCGGAGCCCTTTCCCGCTTGTTTTCCCCCTTTCAACCTTTGTCTCAACTACTATGAATAAAGGTATAAAATTGCTGGAAAATTATCTTAATAAATAAATAAAGAGGTGGCCGGGTTGTAGAACTTTGCCTCCTGGCTTTAATCATGGACCTCCTACTTTCCCACGAAAAACAAAACAAAACAAAATACCATGTGAATGTGATTCACAAATGAGAATGTTTCTTATAAAGCCAACACACACAAACAGAGAGAGAGAGAGAGAGAGAGAGAGAAACTAGTCACATTATCTGAACAAACTTCACTTCCTAATTATAACTTGCCAAAATACTAATTCACTTATAACCTCAATGACTTGCCAAGGTATCACCCATGGACTAGCTAACCAAATAAACGATGGTGAGGCACAAACAAATGAGAGCCACTTCATCCTGAAAGGGATGGAGGCATTCATTAAACTCCAGGCTGGAGGAATTGTAGCAGCAGGACTCTGAGCGCTGCAGCAGGAAGACAGATGATCTCTGAGAGAATGAGGGGAACACCAACTGTACCTGCAGCCCCTGGAAACTTTTCCTAATCAACTTAGTGTATTTGGACTAAACAGAGGGGGAATTGAGGCATATGGAGGATATGAGTGAGGGACAATGGTGTTTATTCAGGTGCAGTAGTTTTATAAGGCAGCCAATTTACTGGCTACAGAAACACATTTCTGTAGATTACACAAACAAAAGGACACATTTGCAGAGAAACAAAGCTCAGTGCTGGGGTGCAGGCTTACTGGCCAAATTTCCATATAATTGGAACTGGCCAGTGTACTTCTTTATGCTCCAAACCCTGGTGCAAAAACATTACGGCTGTTTATGTTGCCCTGCGGAGAAGTGGCTCTTTTCCATGTGACCTCATGCATTAATAATGATTCGAAACATAAGAAATATCCCCACACTGGGGCATTCATCAAAATTTAAGTGGTTCCAATGTATTCTTATATTCAATGACTGCACCACTGACTCAGAGCATGTGTAAAGCATATGTGAAACCCACAGTGGAGCCTTTACAAGTCTTTCACTTTTGCTGGGACATTCCAAAGTGTTTAGTGCTTTTTCAAGGGCTAAGACATCTTGAAGTGTCAGTAATCTGGATCAATAATCTACACTGTCTATCATCAGACATTAACTCCATCAGCCTGCGGACACACTTAGTGCTGGCTCAGTTGTTGCTGCCATCTGCAGCAGCACTATACTCACACTAGTGATGGCAATGATATGCTCATAGGTTTGGCAGAGCGCAGCAGCAGCTGTCCTCCTGGCCTCCTCCAGCGGCTTTCACATGTTCCTCTTTAGTAAATCAAACCCTTTCTTTTAACTTCTTACAGTTCTCTTGGTGGACGGGACATCAATCACCTTGGTGCTTTCCCACTACTCTGTCATCTTAACTGACGCCGTAATGCCTCCGCTTGCTTTAAAATAAAAGGCTTTTGTTCTTTAAATGACACAGAGTATCACCTTAATGCCTGCATCACTTAAGCTATTTTTCACTTTCTTTGAATGTCCATTTGGTTTCACAGATTGTGGATGTGGGTGTTTCCAAACTGCCTAATATGGCATCTCTGAGGTGCTGCAATTATGTTAATTGATGATAATTGCGGTTGCATGAGTGTGCCTCACATTTATGAGTGATCAGAATTCATCAGCATGTGCATGAACATGACTGACAACAGATGCCTAGGATCATTTGATGAATTTGGTTTTCAATGTCTTTAATTGTCAATAATAATCACAGTGTATAATTGTGTTGTGGATTACTGCTTTTGGTATTGTTTACATTCCCAATAAGCTTTCCATGCTGATCAAACCCTTCTGTCCCTTCTTTTAAAGGAAGACCTTTTGAAACTTGTGGCAAATTAATACCACTTCTGAAGCTATCTGCTACAGGATTTAGCTGGCTTGGGAGTTTTTCATCAATATGGGTTCAGCTCAGGACATGGGGACTGGGTGTGGGGTTATAAGACTTCGCTGAAGGCTTAAGGAGTGATAGTGCATGGGCTCAAATTACTTAAAGTTTTTCGATTTTATACAACTGTCTGCCACTACTATGTGTGTTCTGACAACTACAGATGAACCCTCACTGCTGATATGATAAACAAGATATACAGCTTAATTAACACAACAATTAGAACAAAGAGTAGAGCAGCAAACCCTCAGTAATTAACAGTGGATGAAATTACATACAAGCTGAATAAATTTCTCATCAAAATGACTGTGTGTGTAACCTGTGGACTTCCATACAGATGAAGGCTCAACAAAGCTTTTTTTCACCAAAGCTAAAATGACCAAATCAACCAACTAACCGGTAGGAACCTAACATCAATTCTAGAAAACATCAGACTGTGTGCTGACTGAGCTGTCCACTTACTTTTTTGAGATCAATGCAAATGTGTTTTGTGTTAATTTGGATCCAGAACTCGCAAGGACAAGACGAAGAGGATGTTTTAAATGCATCCCCCATTTACTTTGCTAACTATGAAACATGAAAGAAAAACATTTCAAAGTAACACAGGGTGAGTAATTGACATACAAATGGTCATTTTGATTGGAATTTTTTTCTTGAGTGCACTACTTCAGTCTTCTCTACAGTTTCCACCAGCATGTGGTTAACTTTGCTAATTCCAAGGACAGAAAATACCAACAAAATGAATGTAGCTGGTATCATAATCCATCTAACAGCACTTCTAAAGGTCACTAATTAACAATTTGTCTATTCCGTTTCAGAAAACAATTTCTGAAGATGACACTCTGTGGCAATTGTGCTACGAGTCAAACTGCCAAATTCTCATTTGGCTGAATGCAGTGATTTCTCTGAGTTGATTGCCATGAGTTTGCCAGGCAACCAGAGGGGACACTGTAATGGAATCAGACACAAACCCCCCACAGCACTGCAGACATGGTAACTCTACATTAAGGATAGAAAGAGAAGGAAATAAACAAGTTAAAGCATGTTCATTAGAGGTTTTAGAGGTGCTGGTAGGCAGATTTTGTAACTTACAGCCAGGCTAGCTGGTCCTCACTGTTCCCATTACATGCATGTAAATATTATCAATCTTGATCTAAATCTCTCAAGAAAAGGAAAAAGTGTATTTCCCAAAATATCATACCAAAAAGCAGCTCATAAATCTTCTTATTCACCAAAGGGGCCATTGCTATTTAATCACTGTTAAATAATGTCTGGTTATACTACATAATACTAACCCTTTTAATCTTTAATGAAGCCTAACCTTTTCATTTTTGATAAAGTGTAAATAAAGAAACTCATAAACACACACACACACACACACACACACACACACACACACACACAAGCAGCAACTTTTACTCACCCTGAGAGTGTACGGCGACTGAACCGGCAGTCCGTTAACTTCCACCTGTGCCATGTCATCTGCATGCGGACTGAGCCCGTGGATGATCAGGATTGGCGGGCTATACAGGACATCTCGCTGAGGAACTAGATTCAGATCTCCATCCACGTGGAAGCTGGGGTCCGACACCTCAAACTTCACATCCTCGTTTCCTGCACAGTCATCAAACTCGACTGGAAGAAGCACACAGAAAGAGCACTTGTTAGATCAAGAACAATAGGAATCAGCCATTTGAAAGCATTCACTGAGGTATATACTGTGCTATAAAGAAAAGAACTTGAAGGGTTGCCAAAACGATCCACAAAAACAAGTAATTCTCAGATATAAACAGATGCCCTGCAGATAAACAGATACCCTGAGGAAAGAGGAGGATGTTCTGAAAGGCTTTGTCAGCTCGGCTACAATAAAAGTCAGTGATCTCTATTCTCACTAGCCTGCTGCAATATTTATGACCCCTTGCATTGTAGACGTATTAATGTGTCTGACTTGCTCTGGAAGGGCTGTTGCATTTATTACAGAGAATGCTGTGGCACAAAGTTGTAAGACCAGATGAGGAGAAAGGATTTAAGGTTCAGGAGGAGAAAAGAGTCACCTTTGAGTTACGTGCATGTGACGCGTGCACATGTCTTGTCTGACTGAGGGAGATACCGCCAAGGACTCTAGCAGGCTTTATCCCTTCTGATCATGTTCATCCTCTCTTTATCTCTCTCACACACTCCCCTTGGTGTCGCGACATGATCCCCATGTCCTCCCCCACCCTCAGCCCTGACAATCCTTCCCTCCCTCCTCCTTCACCTCCTCCTTACCTCGGCCTCCCATGATGCTTCCTGCTGTTGTGGATGGGTGAAGGAGGGGCACTGGAGGAAGTTGGTGTGCGTGGATGTTTACACATGTTGTTGATGAGTAAAGGTGCAACATGAATCACATAGTGGTGTATAACTCTCAGCGTGGGACTGAAAGTGCAGGGAAATGTCAAGCCTCAGACATATGGAGGCTTATATAAGTCTCAATTAATTCTTTGATGCTCAGGATATTCCATATGACATGATGCGATTATTAATGCAGCCACGTTTCTCAAATGATAAAACATCTTTAACCAGCAAAGACAAGTTGCTTGTTCACTGCAAGAACAGGAACACATCTAGTTGGAAAAGATTGTGTTTCTCCACTTCACTGAGACAAGGACAGGGCTGTCAAGACATTGCCCTACATGACTCATCAATTATGGATGTCATGCTTTCAGCTTAACATAACACAGAAAACACTGTGCTACCTCAGAACCTTTCACAAAAGATCTGGAAGTTTCTGTTCCCTGTGTTCTGTTCACTTTGGGAGGCCATCTTTCTGAAGTAATAGGTTCAGAGTTGATCCCATATTTATCAAGTTTCTCAGAGCAGCTTTTGGATCAGTGGTGAAAAAAGCACAGCTTCCATTCACCCTGCATGGCAGCGCACTTTCTCTGCTGAATCAGCTCATATAAAAGTGGAAACCAACATGCTGTGACTGCCTTGATGTGGAGATGTTGAATCTTCACTACCAGATAAAGAAAAACAGTGAGGAGTCTGATTCAGTTTACTTCAATATCAAATCCCAGAGTTTCAATTTAGGGAGCAGGCATATGATTGAGGGTTGCAGGGAAAAAGTTGCCAAGTTGTCCACCGAATTTACCAACTTTACCAAACAGCACTGGCATTGATGGCAGAGACATAATGCAACCAAGTAGAAAATGATAGATGCTTGTTTGGCTATAATAAACGACTGAAAGTGACCAAAATGGACGTATTATTGAAATAAAATGAATGCACACCATGCCACCTTCCAGGTCACAAAATGTTTTTTAGTGGCAGGATCCGCCATAGCCTAGGACTCCTATGTATATTTGTTTTTACACATGTAAGATTAATAACAAAAGACATGCATGTAATCTAGCATTACTGGATTATAATGGTACACATACAGTGTCTTGTAGTATCCAAGACAGATTACTAACATAGAAATTATAACTAAAATTTGAAAAGTGGCACTGTTAGAGTCTATAGTTTTAAACATGGCATTATAATTACATGACATAAGTGGTTGTATTTGGACCGGACACTGTATTCCTTTATTTGAAACAGTATCTTATCATCCTTTCATTTTTAGGACTGATGTGTTGACTAAGAAGTAAGAGCCTCACTGTAATTAAGCCTTAATAACTGACAGTCCTTATGCATACAGATTAGCACACAGTAGGGGACACACAATAACAAACCACACAAATGTCCCCACTGCTGAGAATGCTCTAACTTTTAATCTTGATGTTTCTTAATCAAAGCATGTGAACCCTTTGAAATTATCTAGCTTCCAATACTAATTTGTCATAAACATGATCTGATCTGCATCTACATCCAAAGTATAGACAAACACAACATGCCTAGGTATGTGAATCCTTAGCTGTAATGACTGGTTGAACATGCTTTGGTAGCAAAAACCTCAACCAAGCAAGATTCTTCTTGTGAGTAGCAAACTCAAAAAGTCATGTTTTTAGAGTAGGTCTACAACTCCGTTTCATTGATTGGATTCAAGGTTTGTTAACCCCTGACTCCAATTAACGCTTGATGTAATCATTAGCCAAAGAAATCACTCACTTTTTCCACCAGTACTATGAATGTTTAATGTTTTTGTTTGATAAAGTCATGACATATTTCTAGTAAATTGTGATTGTCTACATTTTGGACTTAGATGCATAACAGATCACATCTACAAATAAATTGGGAAACAAGGACATTTCAGAGGGTTCACATACTTTTTCTTGCCACTGTGCTTGCCTCTCTTCCACCTTCCACATCATTTTACCTTGCAGAAACAATCTGACCTCAACTCATCAATCTGTACACGTCTGTCTTCCTTTACAAAGTCCATGGACAGCACTGCCTGACTATAAAATCAATAGGCTGAAGTCTATCAAAGCACTCATTTAGTACATTTAACCTTTGTGACTGTTTGGTCTAGTTTCTTTTATCTCTCTCACCGCAGACATTTTAAAATCTTCCCTCTGGACATAATCATTTTCTTCCATCTCTATGAGGGTAAAAAGAAAATACTGGGGTAAAGAGAGGAGGACTGGAGAAAATAAGAAGGGAATGGAAAATGAAGGAGAAAATGACTCAAAAGGCGAAGCAACAATGGCCACTGAGGGAGAGCTACAAAGTCAACAACCTACTCTCGAGGGAAACAAGGCTCCATCTCAATATTCAACTCTCACTTCTAAGCCAAAGCATGAAAGATGTGTTCATTTCCATTCCCATTACAAGCCTCAGATTTATTTCAATAACATGGGTGCGCTCTTTAGAGTCTGCAAATTGCAGCGCCAAACAGTGTCAGTGGCATTTCAAAGGCAGCCAGGGAGTGTTTGATGGTATTCTAATGTTGTCAGGTTTTGGGGGATTTCAGAGGAGAGCATGGTGAGCTGGCAGCTTTGAAGTCGGGCAACAATGACAGAACGCAACTTACCCCGCTCACCACCAGCACTGCCACGCACCCACTTTCTCGCTATAGAGTGCTGGCTAAGGGTTGAAATAACTGCTCACAACACGGATTATGGCCGCAAAAATCCCTCGCTGATGACTCAAGAAGAGGGAGGGGGGGATGCGTGGGGGTTCAACTTTTTTCCTCAAGTTTGACATTCAAGTTCCTTTCAGGCCAAATGCCTCCTGTGGAGCTTATGAATGGCAAATGTTCCAGAAACTCTGTCGCTGGGGTCGATGGATACTTTAGGGCTTGCTTTTGTGCCACCAAAAACAACACTTTTTTTTTCCAGGGTTCCATTTTTTTTTCCAAATTTCCATTTCTATTACTGAGAATTAAATTGGCAGTTGAATAATTTACAGAGCAAACAATCAACACCTTGTTTACATATTTAGTGTTGCACAAATTGCGCAAAATTCTCAGCCAGTTCGTTATATTGCTTCATCTGTATACTTAAATAATAATTAATGCAAGTTTGGTTCATCATCATGTCAGTTCCCTTCTCGGAGATCAAACATGATAAAATGGCGATGTAAGACCTGTTGAATAATGAAAAGAAAACATCTACAGACAAAAATGCAATCGAGATTTCTTTCCTCTCAATGATGAAGTAACATATTTTGACACCCAACATCCAAGCGTATTTATATTGGCTCCACTCTCTTTGTCAGCCACAGAAATTGGATTTTTTTCCCCCCTCTTCTGTCAGGCACTAAAGTTTTCCTTTGAGGTGTTTTGAAGACAATTTTCTGTCTTGTAACTAAATGTCAAGTCTCCATGATGGGAGAGATGGGAATCAGAGGAGTAATCTCAAAGGTGGCAGCACGGGTGTGTTTGAGCTGATAGCTGCCGTGTCTAACCAGACAGAGTGTGCTCAGCCTCATAAAAAAGGCTCAGGAGAACACCATTCTCAAATAATCACTTGGCATTAGAGAAGGAGCTGCCTTTGAAAATGTATTTACAACCCTGAATTGCATTCAGCCCAAGAGTTTCCTATCACGGAGCATTGTGTGAGAGCCATTATTGGGAATCAGTGCTAACAAGGCTCTGGCTTTTTAGTTACAAAGATAACATGTTGAAGGATTTTGCCAACCAGGGGGTCCTGGCGGCAGAATCTTTCATCTTGGGTTTAAAAGATGATTAAGACCCCCCACCTCCACCTTTACTGCCTCCCCAACCAATCCCATCATCTCAGATGTTTGTGTGTATGTGTGTTCTAGGGCCCTTGATCACGCTTTGATGAATGGCGCTGTCCACTGCACTGGTGACTAGAGCCAATTAAAGTACAGTTACTCTCTGATCTGAGCAGCATCAGAGCCTTCATGTGGACTTGTTAAAGGTCAGCTGAGCATGCTATCTACCTGGATAAATATTTCTATCCTTTGTTGAACACAGTTAGGCTCCCTATAATAGGCTCCTCTCCCCTTCCACAATGTCATATTGCATGAGGAACATACGTTTCCAGTTATGTGCTTGTTTCAGTTTCGTGTGGGAAATGCTGGTGTTTCCTCAAGAGGCCTTTTAGAGTTCCTTTAAAGCATACGACTACCAGCTGTAAGCAAAACAACAAAAGTCAGCTATCAAAATCCAAAACCCATGAATGGGACATCTAATCCCTTCGTAATTGTTTCATTTATTTGCACATTTTTGTTGGTCAGTTGTTTCTATTCTGTTTTATTCATTCAAAGCCTGTGTATGCATCTTTATATCATTTGAATTTTGGGCAGCTTTGGCCTAGAAGCAAGGAATCGGGCTTGAAAACTAAAGATTTGAATCCCAGGACCCCCCATATTCCCTCCCAGCGCATAAAATGTGCTGCCCACTGCTCCTAAGCATGGTGTGTTCATTGGCGTTTTAGACGATGGGTTAAATGTAGAGGACAAATTCACTGGTCGCTGTTTGCCAAGAAAGTGCCACAAAACTGAATGTTAATCTTAATAATGAGCGCTAATATAATTCAGCCCTTCTGATTCAGTAAAATGATTATTTGCATCAGTCAGCACAGCATTTATCCAAAGTAATATTTTGAAATATGGTGTCCCGAATGTTCCCCTGAAGTATATTCTGTATGTGCACAAGTGCTGCCAACAGGCTGTTGTTCATTTGTTTTACTTGAAAGGATTTGCGCTTTGTTTACGTGTCCACTTGCAAACTGGGTAATGTTTCTCTCAACATTGAAGATGTAAGAGAATGGATTTCAATTCAATATGAAGACAGTGAAAATTAGGCAATGCATCATTGAAAAGCATGAAATAAACTGGATTCAGTGTTTCCTTCTTTTGCCTTGTGGGGGTGGGGTCATGTTAAACATTGAAAATAAGGTTAGGATCTTGCATCTAATAGAGGTCTCAGTATTGTGTGCCATTGTGCTCTCCAAGGTTTGGATCCTGCTGTTGGACGTTGGAGCCCCCAGTAACTTCAATGTCTTCACCTGAGGCAATCCCAAGTTCAAATGTTTTTTAGCTGATTTTTTCACACGATAGCTTGACCACCACTAGTGACTTTGTTTTAAAGTCTTGTTGGCAGGATTGTATTTCTTCTTTATGTCGATTAACCTTCAGTGGTCCACCAGTCTCTGTCTTTATTGCATTCACTGCCCTCGTGCAGACATGGCGTGACAATAACAAGAGAAACTGAGTATCCTGCTCTGCTGGAAGACCCGCTGTGTCACCACGGTGCTGAAATATCTGCCAAACTCAGGTGTTGGATCAGCCAATCAAGATGCTTGAGGGGCAGGTCAGCTTTACAGGTTGTTGAGTTGAAGGAGGCGTACATGTTGGCTCCTCTGTGAGTCACTGTGACCTTCTGTTACCAACAGATTTACAACAAGAACATAAGCTTTGATTAAAAAAAAACATATGAAGTTGGCCTGATAATGTTTTCTTTTATTTTTTCGTCAACCTAATAAGCAAATGTTGTTAATTACCATACCCTCACATTTTCAAGAGGACTCTGAACACAACTGTTAATTTTCATCTTTCAAAAATCAGATTTAATTTGTTTTGCTATGTTATTCACTCATGTGGCACAAGCTGTATCTCATTATTGTTACCTATAAAGCAGTCTGGTAGACAATGTCTTAATTACTCTGTGAGATAGACAAGACAACAAATAACAGGTTTTTACATTTGTTTTTTTATGTGTGTAATGTCCATATTTATCTGATAAAAGCAGAAAAGGTTGTTAATCTACTTATTTTGGAGACACAGACCCTTTTTATTTTTTGACATTCATTGTTTTGTTTTTGTAGCTGTTGCAGTTTTTCTTTCACACTGTAACACTTATTTCAGCTACCAGAAAACAGCTAGCTAATTATAACACATTAGGTCTTACAAATAACAGGGCTACAAAACGTCACTGTCAACTTATGCCCTCGGAAAAAGATTTCTATTGTTTGTGCTTTATTTTTTTTTTTATTTCAAGCTACAATAAAAACTGTCAAAACAGTAGAGAAGTTACACTGTGCGCCACTGACATTCTTGAAATGATTTACTTGAGGTTCAGAGATTGTGTTGAATCACCAGCTTAGAAATGTGCAAAAGCTGATTATGATAAGCTGGCACTTACAAAATAGATCAGTCACTAACAGCTTAGCCGCTGAGTTGAAGTCATTCTACAAACTGTGCACAGTTGAAGCTATCTGGTACCACAGCATTCTCATTTGAATGGAAATCACCATATTTTAACCATGAACATGACAAGGTTTTGTGTGGTGTTGTGCCAAATACAGCAACTGGTTTGACTGACATCTGATGGTTCGGATTGTTCAACTGATCTGAGAATCCTCGTTGTCACAGTCGACATCCAGAGATGGTTGATAGACTGATAGACTGCTGCCTTTCACTGCATGGGCAAAACCGGTTTGTCCTTCTCTACTGTAAAGTGGTACACGAGACAGAGGAGAAATGTGAGTGAAGGAAAGAGAGAGTAATTAGGGTGAAATAATAAGGGCTAGATCAGTGCTCTCTCTCTCTCTCTCTCTCTCTCTCTCTCTCTCTCTCTCTCTCTCTCTCTCTC
>JAOWBC010000049.1:12752632-12764531 GCA_028566105.1 Hypoplectrus providencianus | reverse complement strand
GGGTTAGGGTTAGGGTTAAGGGAAGGGTTAGGATTTGGGGAAATGGTTAGGGTCAGAGCATTCTAAAAACAGCACATCTAAAAAGGTGATGTTTAGTTGAATTTAGCTTTAAAACAACAACAAAAAACCCCACTGATCTGTCTAGTGCAACCAACTTCCTGTTAAGATTGTTATGAAAGACAGCTTTAAGATTAATAAATAAATGTAAATAAATGCCAGAATTGAAGTAGTAGCAATGACAATGTGACTTCCAGAACTCATAAAGTTACATCAGACATTGTTCACTGCATCCACCCACTGCATACAAAGCTTTTTAGTTATCCCGTGACCACCAAACAGCACAGAGATGCTGTTAGTGGTTAGGTTAACTCTGAATAACACTGAGCTGCTTAGAGCCACATATTTCCCTCAGGACTTCAGGGAGAGGAAACAGAATCACAGAAAACTTCCATTCTCCAGCTGGCCAGACACTCCTATAAATAATTGCTAATATTGCTTCCTATATACTGGATGTGTTATCAAGCAACAGTTTGCTAAAAAGTCCACCAAATTAACTTTAAAGATGATGAAATGTTGTGTTCAATTCTTGTTCCTGTGGCCTTAAAGTGGCGAACAAATCCAGCGTTGCAGGTTTGAAGGAGACTTCTGGGTCAATATAAATTGGTTTCAGTTTTCAAACTTTAAGTAAATGAATTTAAAGTTTAATGGAGCACCCATTATGTTGGTATTACATCTATGTGTTGCACTGTAGGAAGCACAATTGGACCTCTTAATTACAGAATAATTGTTAGAAATAACAACATTTTGACCCAAGTTGTGAGTTACCTTATGCCAAACTATTCACTTTAGTATGACTATGTTTATGCAGACTTTTTTTTTCATTCTTTTATTTGTAATATGATGAAATAAGTAAATTACATTACTGTAAATCATGTATGAAAGTGCCACACAGCAGCCCGCACAGTGTACCTGTTTGTTACTGCAACATTTCTTATGGCATTTTCTTTTGTCACTGATGATTTGCAGACTGCCATAAAAGGATTTGCTGCCAGCTTTATGTTCCTCTCTCTCTTCTCTCCTTTCCTGACCTCTCCTCTACTATCTCTCCTATTTCTGCAACATCACTCCCTCCCCCTTCCACCTCAGCCCTCATAACTATCTCCTTCCAGCTCACAGTCACAGGTTGACCCATATAGGGTTGACTGTTGCTGTGAGCCAGACCCACAAGGGACCCTTGTGTGTTCTGTCTATATTTTGTTTCAGTCCTTACCTGTTAAAAAAAAACAAAAAAAAAACCCACCCTGCCCACAGTACTCATATTGTGAATACAATGCTCAGTCACAAACATAATATATGTAGAAACACCTGCCCACACACTCACTAACAGTGCACACATACACACACTTGCATACCCATACCAGTAATGGCCTTTCCTGTAATTACAGTCATTTGTCAAAAGCACACCTTGATTTATGGTCAAATTAAAAATACACCGGAAAAGAAGCTGCAGGTCCCTGTGACTCGGGCTACAGAAGGTGATAAATGCTGCTCCATTACAGGCGTGAGAGTGGCATGATCAGGATATGCACCCTGCCATGCAGAGAGAAGTGAGGGGGAACATCAATCCATGCATCCCGCAGACTCGGGATGACAGAGTAGGTAGGTGGATGCTTGGGGTGGCACTGAGTGGGCTGCTGGTGGGTTGAGGGGAGTGCAGGGCAGCTTGGATTGCCAAAATTAGTAAGTAGGGCAACAATGTGCGGGACATAGCTTCCCCAACTCACAGTTAAGGCAGACTTACTCTACCTCCATGCAGGGAATCTCTTTTATGGTTTATCATTTTGGTTTAGTTATGTAAATACAAAAAAAGATAAAAGCTCATGTGGCTATAGGTCCCAAGCACAATGGCATTTTAGTGAGCTACACCAATAAACAGATGCATAAAATATGCTTTCATGAGCTGTGGCTGGTAAATACAATGCCTGCCACTCCGTTTTTTTAGTGGGGAACATCTGATAGCTGCATGTCTAAAGTAACAGCGGGTAAATAATGAGGTACTCGGTGACACTGCAGCAGGGTTGAGGGGGTGTGCTGGCTGAAAAACACAATGCAGTGAGTAATGCATTTACTGACGAGAGATGAAAGGCATGTATCTATTTGAGCAGCAGAAACATTTTGAATAAAGTGTATCTGCAGATGTAAGCAACCTTTAAAGCAGCAAATAAATCACCAAACTCACCTTTCATATGCTGTATGATGGAGTATTTGATGAAAGATAAATATGCCCTTAGTGTGTGCAGTAACAAATGAACAGCACTATTGTGAGCTCCAAGCGGGAAGGACAGCAAACTTTATTACCTAAACTTAGAAAGCAGAGCCGGGTAGGAGGGGAGCAAAAATAAAACAGATGAGAGAGCTGTTCCATTTGTCCAATTTATCTAAAACCGCTAGGCTATATCAGAATTCAAGTACTTTTAAATTGCCTCGATGATAAAAGTCCGCGGCAACACAAGCGAGAGACAAGAAGCGTGCCAGCTAGGAGGTCTTTGGAGCTCAATGCAGTTAATATGCCTTGGGCCTTGTGCCAGCAGGAGAGCTTCATGTCCACAGACTGCTGCCGAGCATGGAGCCTCACTGCTAATACGTATATTTTTTAAAGTCACATCTGAAGGAATTCTTAATTAGGAGACGTGTGTGATGCTATAGAGAATGCTAAAGGCTGCCATGTTTTTAGCAGTAATCATGTTTGGTGGTGGGATTGTAGAAAAGCCTTGCAGAGCCATGGTCTTGCTCTGGAGGATACAGATAAGGTGTCTCTCCTCATTTCTTCTCCACATTTTATTGGCTGTCAGCGTGGTATGCCCTATAGCTTCCCAGTGCACCATAAAATCAAAACCGTAGTTTCACCTCAGGTTTGCATAAATTAGCAGAACATAATGTCTTCTTATGATGGCCTGTTGAAAAAAAAAAAAGACACACCGCTGGCTATAAATGTTCACGAAGAAGTCCAGTTTCTGCACACTAACAGCATTACCGGTGTTATGAAGTGCCATTATTTCTGACAGCCTGCCAGGTTGGTGACAGCAAAGTGCATCAACTTTACTGCCACCTCTGAGAAGGCAGCAGCAAGGAAAGAAACAAACAGCTTGCAAAACTAAGGTGAGCTATAACACCATTTGAAAATCAATACATCTCGTTGCTGTATTTCTCTGCATCATGGCAGAACCCGCTGAGAGAAAAAACGAATAAAGTAACTTTCAGAACGGAGAACCTAATTTATCCTTCAGTAAATGTCATTCAGCGCCAGGCCTCCCGATTGCACCTCGACCCTGTGGAGACATCGTTTGGTATTTTGAACACTCTAAAGAAATATGGCACTCCTTTTTGTAAAATGTATGAAAGTGAAGGCTGCATTGGAAATCCTGCTTCGTTCTAAAGGTGTGGGTCTTTCAGAAAAATATTTTTTTTCCGTGCATCTACAGAATGTGTTCTTAGTGCTTGTTTCTGTGGCAGAGAAGCAGAAATACCTTGAGTTGAATTGACAGCATAGCATTTAGATCAAATAGGATCAACTTCGTTGGGCACTGTTATTTCATAAATTGGAGTCCATTTTTCATTTTAGTCATTATTCAGCAGAAATGGCAGTCTCACATCGGGTCAAACATCTCTTACACCTGAATAAAGTCAACTACTTGGAGAAAAAGCAATTTCCAGGCTTTTCTATTCAGCCTCTTACATTTTGAAAATTAATTTCTACTTTGTTCACAATAGCTTTAAAATTGAGCTGTGGGCTGTATGCAATGTGGGGTTCATTTTGCAAAACTTCCATCCAGCAGTGCAGATGTACAGGTATTTTTTGTAATCTTCCAATTCACATCCAGATATCTGAAAGACAGTGATTTAAATGATGTGTTGACTTTGTAAGGAAGCAAAAAAAGAAGTGGATAGTTAACCTCAAATGTGTATTAGGTGAGTTCTACTGATTGATGATGATACCTTTGATTGAACACAGTCACTCAATCCAGCAGAGTTAGCAGCTCCTTGAATACTGAAGCACTCTTAATGCCATCAGTGTGTGATACTGACAGACAAGCCAACATTTTATCTCTGTATGAAATGCACTGGCCTTTCCATTAACCCAGTGTAAGCTCATGGAGGAATTATAAGACACTTAGTGTAGTAGATATGTGATTTAAAAAAAAAAAGAGTCTATCTGTGTGCCTGTGTTTAGTAGTTTAGCGTGAAAACAATATTTTATTTTGTCGAACTTAAACAATTTTACATCATTCTGTACATTTACATTGTTTGGATTTTGTTTGTCATGACATCTAAGATGTGTTCCCCATCACAGTTCTCGAATACCCCTTTTCTATTGCTTTTAAAATTCTGATTTTTACATGCAACCTTTTTTTTTTTTTTTTTTTATGTAGTCAGTGACAAGCTGAGAGAGAAGAGTGAAGAGAAGAGAAAGCCATGCAGCAACAGCAAGAGCCAGAGAGGAATAATTCATGATGGAGGGATAAATTGAACAGAAGAACACCAAGAGTGGGAACGCCAGAAAAAAAGTGAATGTTTGCACACTGTATGCGTTAGTTTTTTGGATATGACCATTATATGAGATGGATGTCCTTGAACCCCGGTCTGCGCCAACAGGTATCTCTCGCTAACACACCGCCCCTCCACTGGTAATTACACAGGGAGGTCTACAGCAGGTGGCACAGGGCTGAGCAGAATTTACATAAATCTGCATGTGTCACTGGGCCTGGCTGCAGCCTCTGGCACTCAGTATGAATCACGCTCACACTCAGCAGACAATTTGTTCAAATTTAACAAAATGGATGGAGGGTAGAACAGTATCAATGCTCTCTCTGAAAGCCATACATGTACTGAAATATTTGTGCTAATAAATGACTTTCCCTTTTGTCACACACAAGTTGCACTCAGTAAACAAAATCAGACGCATAAACAATCTGCTCAATCACTTTGCTTATTAACACACTTGCAATTGATCCTCTCAAGTGTAATAGAGACGTCACTCACTTAACCATACATACAAAGCAAACTTCATTCAGGTCAACAGTGGAAATCCTTCACTTTTTTTTGTTTTCTTTGTACTTTTCTTTCATATGATGTTCTTCATCACAGTCGTTTATTGTTTTTTTCAACATGCTGTTCAGGTTTAATGCCTGCTGAGTGTCTGTGCAAGGGCTTTGAATTTTTTAGGGGCACTTAAAAATGATCAAAAACCATATTGCATTGGCGTTGTGCAGAAATGTGCTGCTATAAATCAACAACAACATAGCTTTGTTTATGGTACTGCAAGCTGTGTCCCATGAAAATCCACTGCAAGCATGCACATACATTTATGTCTGCTCTGTATGTGTGGAAGTGTATGTGTGTGGCATTGCTGCTGTCCATAACTTGTGAGCAGTGGGACCCCCTATGGTGAGAGGTGTTTCTGCTGACAGGAGCATATTCAAGGTAATAGAAGCACTCTGTCGTCCCAGAGCAGAGCACTAAAGCAGAACTGAGTTCTGTCTCCTACTACACGCGCCACTGAACCTCCAGATGACAAAATGCCTCGCTGGCTGACCGAATCAAACACAATAAAGCTGGAAAAAGTAGAAGAAGAAGATTGAACAAGAAAATGCTTAGATTTGTCGCATTTTTCTGTCTAGGTAGGAAATTATGTATTTCCAGCTGGAAAAGCTGCCTGTCACTGGAGTGCCACTTAAAAAGGTTGTGCTGTATAACACCTCTAAAAGCACTGCATGACACTCCAGCCAAAAAAGAAGCAAATGTGGTACTTTAGATATAGCATATCATGGGCATGTTACTGAGACAGGTGATGGTATGCCTCCAGTGTAGCCGTGGAATGTGGAGAGAAACACATGATGAAATAAATAAAGAATAATGAGAGGGGAATGAAAACAAGCTGCACAGTAAATGACAGGCTGCATTAACAAGCTATAAATTATTCCCATTTGAATTTACATATTTCCATTGTATTTCATCATATTATACACATAAAACAACAACTCAGAGCAGAAGTGAATGTATTATTGAGCACATGAATTAGTGAAAACTTCCCCTAATTTGTAGTAAAACTAGCGTGGCTGCCTGCACCTTGTCGATCTCTGTGGAGAGATGTGCCGGCAGCCATAACTCTCAACCCCAGAGGAGCAGACTGCTAGCCAGCAGACATTATTGCTGATCTCTGTGGAGAGTGGAGCTGTGCAGATAGGCATTGCTGGAGGGTCCCAGAGGAGCAGACTGGACCAATAAGTTGTGGCAGCAATATGGAGTCGAGATTGGACTTCTGTGGACTGAGTTTCGCAGTGAAGGAGTCTGCAGGGAACACAACGGGCCACGGCTGCAACAGAAGGGTGACGAGGCTGCCTCCCGACTGGCTCAGAGATGGAACTGAGCCTCCACAACAGCGACCCCTCCGCAGTGAACCTCTGCAACCTCCCTCTCAACTCCCTCTCAATTCTGTAATGTTTAGATTATAAACCTACTGAGATCAAACATTTTGCACACACACTCTCAAAAAAAGAAAATAAGAGTGTTGGAGGACTGAGTTCTCCGGAAGGCTAAGTCGACTCAAGCATGGTAACTGATGTACTGGGACTGAAAAGCTCCAGCAACATAGTTGTGAGGCAAACACACATGCATATGAGCAGACAACACACACGCTTAACTGCGCAGCCCAAAGCTGTCTTCAGGGAGGGAACAAAAGAAACAAAAAAAAAAAAAAGAAAAGAAAAGAAATGCTTTTGTAAATATCATCCAATCAAGGAGAATAATTCATTTGCAGACACAAATTATATTGTTGTTGTTGTTTTTGGGTGCCAAGACACAACCAGCTCTTTCTTGTGTTTGTCCCAAGAATTCATGTGAATTCTAATGAATATGAAGAACAATACAACTTATAAACACATGCTGAAACACAGTCACAGCATCACCTTGACCTGGAGGGCTTGGCTTTTCTCTGCTGGGCTCCAGTGGATCTGCTGCTATTCAAATCCTGAGGCAGGCACACTGAGGCTTTCTATGTGTGTGTGTGTGTGTGTGTGTGTGTGTGTGTGTGTGTGTGTGTGCACTCCCACATGCAGATTAGTGTTGTGGGATGCCAGAATTTAAGAGAGAGAAAGGGAGAAAGAGGGCAAACTTCCCAGCAAAGCAGAGAAGGTGAAGTTTGCTGTGTTCACTGACCTTGTATCAGCGCCTGGCCTTTCTGGAAAGCTCCGCTGAACGCCACCTGGTAGTGTTTGACCTGGAAGCCAGGTACACAGCCCTCATGGCCTCCATCCTCTTGGCCACCCACACGGGCAACCTGCAACACACACAACAAAGGACAGGTCAAATCAATACACATGAGCACACGGTTTCTGTGCAGATAATCCTGACAGGCACAGGTAGGGGGACAGAAGAACTATATAAATATATTTGGCTTTAAAGACCTAATCCCTGTTAATCCTAAAAACAACAACAGAAGGCTGGAGCAGATACATAAATATGCAGTGATATAGTAAAATCAATACTTCTAACAGCAAGTAGTAGTATTGACTTTATAAAAGAGATGTCCATCAAATAAGCATTGCATAATTCTAACTTTTTTTAAAATACCACAATCAATCAAAAATAAAAACAGCAAAAAAACAAACAAACAAACAAAAAAAAGTAGTCCCTGGCTCTGATTTTCTGTTTGTTAGTTAACTTTGGTCTGTAGAGTGGTGCATTTGGGTTCAGGTCCATAGTTCTGTCTTGACAATGTGTCAACAATTGGTCCAAGTTTGTTTATAATATATCACAAGAGAGAGAGTGATGTTGTATATTTCCAAATTGATTTTTTTTTTTTTTGGCATTGTTCAATCAATGTGTTAAAGTCAGATGCTAATTGCAATTAGCTCATTTGCGCCCTAGATTGGCATCTATTTCAATATACTAGCAGCTGTTACTGATTGCTGCAGGTTTGTGTAGCTTTAATGGTGTCAGCTGGTTTAAAGTTCAAAGCCACTCTGCATGAGACGTAAAGGTGCTTTGATGAATAAAGCGAGTGAGAAAAGGGTCGGGTAGGTCAAACCAGACAGAGGGAGCCATGAAAGAGAAGAACAGCTGTCATTAGGCACGGCTATGAATATGTATAGCTCCAGTACCATGAATCCATCACATGTAAACCATCATCACGTGGTCGCTCATTCACCATGAATATCAGAATCATAACCAGTGATATATTTATAGTGCTTATATTTGCATTTTTACACTGCAGCTTGCATTGATGGATGTTTTCTTAAAACAAAGTTAACAACAGTTAGAATAAAAAAGAAAGAGTAACGTAGCCAATAAGATGACAAGAAGAAGGATAACCACAGATTTAACAATTTCATTTTTTTTTTGTTCGGACAGTGCAGGAAACAGCATGAGTTAATAAAGTCATACAAGTTAACTAGCATCGTTTATAACAAACCTAGGCCTATATTAATTATGTAGAATAAATTAAAAGATTTGAGGCAGTCTAGGAAAGCTTAAAGTTCTGGACAGCTGTAGAACACTGAAGAAAAAATAATATTGAGCCTTAATGAAGACATGATGGTTCTTTTATGACATACATCCTTTTTCTATGTCATTGATTACATACACGTAATAAACAAACAACAAGGACACTTTTTACAGTCAGAAGAAAGATGACACTGGTAATTAGCCCAGGCTGTTGTTTCATGATAGAGGAACAAGCTTACACTGATGTGAAAAAAGAAAAAGACAAAAATGACTTTATACAGGTGAGGGAAGGTTCAAGATGTCATTGGCTGGTATTTAAAATTTTATTCTTCAAATTAAAACAAACTAAAAATGGTTGTCTTTGACTTTTTATTGACCTATTTTCTCTACAAATTACATTTATTCATTTCACAGGGTATTCAGGAAAAAAAAGCACTTTAACCTTTCTTTTGAACAAACAAACAAGTGTTCCCATGGAAACCAACTTTAAAGGGCCATAGCTGATTCTCAGATAGCGACCAACTTATGAGCAGATACACAACAAAGGAAACATACAAACTGTATGCAGATATGTGATTCTTACATTCTGATGATTATCCCATGCTGTTTCCAACGGTGGCTTTTTTTTTAATGCAGCCGAGATTTTCTTACAGTTTAACAATAACATCAATAATTAACTTGCATGTTGCATTGTGAAACTTCATTCGGAAATTTATAGGGCATTATATTTTTTTTGTTTTTGTTTTTATGCAAAGCACATGTTAAAATTTGAAGTGGGATAACAAAAGGATGACTGAATGCTCTGTGGGCAATTCTCAAGATAACTTTCAACACATTACATGAACATCAACATCTGTCTGTCAGATTGAGTTCAGGTCAAAAATATTTGCATGCTGTCCGTTAAAATTCCAGGGTGAAACATTAGAATGACACAAGACAACACAAGAGTGAAAGAAGAGATAGATTCTGGATAAGTCTAGCTAAGCCCCCCAAAAAGGTTTACCAGCAAGTGTTCACTATCAGATATGGAACCTTGAGATATGTGTGTGTTTTTTGCACAAGGCTAACCAAGCTAGCTAAAACAAAAACAATATGGTGATTTCCTTGACCCAAAATGGTGACAGCCATAACGCCAAACATGAGGCAGTGGATAAGTAACGGTGAGTAAGGCTGCTGTGTTTGTTTCATTTGGATTAAAGAATCTATTATTGGCCGGCCTTCCCAATAACAAATTCCACACTTGGCATGAAAAATGGGAATTTCAGATCAAAACAGCCCAGTGTAGAGACCAATATGTTTTAAGATTAATCGGACACCCAAATAGTGCACAGTGGTTTATAAAATTCTAAGTGTTACAATCAATCATTTTTATTACTCATTTTTATAATGTCTGCTTTATTTCTCATTGCAATAACCACCTGCCAAATATTAATGTTATCAAAAATGAATCTACCAGGAAGATTGCTAGGTTTGATTAGCCAAAACAGCGCCTTGCTGAAAGACATCGTGAGGTTTGGGGTTTTATTAAATGACTGCACCTCTTTGGCTGGCACTGCAATACAGGGTTCACTGCTCTTCCATCGAAAAGAGCAGAAACACATTTGTGAAAGACAACAAGGTCTTGTATCCAGTACAACTTGTGGCTCACCAGAGCACCTTTCTTGCGAGAAGAATGTGACCTCATATTGAAAGACAAGCACTACAGAGTCAGTCCTGTTTATTGTAAGGCAAGTGCCTCATGTCTGCCAGCACTGGCTGGAGTAATGACAGAGGTTTCTGAGGAGAGCATTTCCCACACTGAGAGGCCTCTCTTATGTTATCAGCGAACAAAGGTCAAGAGATAGGTAAACTCACATTCTTGGTGTATTGGCAACAGCTTGTACATTGTGTTGAACAGAAACACAATTTGAAAAAAACAAAACAAAAACAACAACACTTAAGCGCAGAAATTGCATTAAAAAATGAAATGAAGACAAGCTACAAAAAAGTCACCTCTAAAACAGAAAGGCTTAATGATTTTAGCACACCCAAAGAACCCAAATGAATTTCTGGGATTTAATGAATATGTGATCACATTCAAATTTCAGTCAACATGATGACCTCAGTCTCTTCTCCATTCATTCTCTAGTGCTGGTGTAAAATATCTAGTTAATGTAAAATTGTTGCACACTAAACACTAAGGCTTGAAAATTCAGTATCTACAATGAGTGTTTTTGCAAAGAATTAAGCCACAAATACTAGATTATCCTCAGACAGTAGGTTCTGTAATTAGATACATCATATAGCATGGCATACGCAATAAATATCTGCCAAACTGAGCCATCTGTCATCCGTGTCAACTCCTGACATCCCACCTGCTCATCCTCATCCTGTCTTGACCCGTTCTCTCCTAACTCCCCCAGAGATATCAAGAAGATTAGATGGGAAAAATATTAATTAGATGCAAACACACTTACAGTTGAAGCCATATGCTTAAATACCTACCTACCCCCGTTAATGATATTCAAGCTGAACTCAACTCAACAACTCCACATATTTCATGTTAGCATACATCTCTTGTCTTCAGTCAATAGGCTATCAACTTTATTTACATACCTTGTTAGAATGTTGGCCACTTGCTCCTGACAGAATCAATGTTATATATCAACTAATGGAAAACTGACAATTCTTTCATATGGATTGCTCTTTGTAAATATGGTCCAATGGTATCAGACCAGCAGAGTATCCTCAGGGCACTAAGTTCAAACTAGTAGCCAGTGTTTCTATCTTATTTTTATAGGTATTTTGAGAAAGTCTAGCCTATATTATGTCTCATCATAGTTATCTTTTACATGAAAATTCTCACTGTCTCACTGCACATGAAGCATTACAGTCTGTATAATGTTGTTTATTCATTTTAACTAAAAACTGTTCTCTAATTCGAGTGTATACCGTCAGATTCGCTATACAAATGCACAGCCTCTGTCCTCAGACATGCCTTTTCAGTTCTGTCCACAAACTCTAAAGTAGACTCAGGCCAGGGCTTTGTGATGGCATCAGGGAGGAGTATATGAGTGGCCATCTATTTCCAGGAGAGCAGCAGTCCAATTTCCACCAGAACAACCCCACAACATAATATTGATACCTCAGGGGTTCACAGTTTGGATGGTGTCACTTGGATAGAAAGCATCACCCTTTCTCCAAGGATGTCCAGCTGACACTTGTGTTTAGGTTTCATTGCTACCTATGCTCATATTAACAACACGCTATCTTAAAGCAATACCCTCATAAAAAGCCCAATTACAAGATGAGTCATCAGTTTACTATGGAATGAATCATGACATATTTTCAAGGACACATCAATGCATCTGCATTTAAACTACAAAATAGACATGGTCAGATGTGTTCTTTCTAGACC
>JAOWBC010000049.1:12727615-12739956 GCA_028566105.1 Hypoplectrus providencianus | reverse complement strand
GGCAGGCTTTGTCACAACCGTGCAGCCACTGACTGATCCCACCTTTACTGACAACCTCTCTCACTCTCTGCCTGCCTTTCATCTGGCCTGCACTTAAAATGATTTGGTTCTTTTAAATTTTATTAGCCCTTAGAACATCAATGCACAAACGTGATCTAGTTTTCATTGAGTGAAGAAGAGTGAATTATTGCACAATTATATTTTAACAGACCTGGCAAACACCTGTTACATTTTCTTCTTTGGCACGATCCTTGTTGTTCTCTTAAGACTCGTTATCAGCACAATAGTGTGTTGGTTGTTATGAAGTTATCAACAGTTACATTTTAATATCTTAACTACCACTTCTCCCGGAAGGCAACATAACAAGTTTCTTTTTTTTAGATCTGTATTCCATCTCTGTTTTTCCTTCAGCATTTAAAAGAGGCCTTCAGTTACCGTATAAGTAATTGAAGGCCGACTGATTTTCATTCTCATTTCAACTTAATGACCCCATATCTAACTGTTCTGTGATGGATTTTATGTTACTAGGCTACTGGAAGGAGTTTTTTAAAAAAAATAAACTGATTTTTTGTTCTGTTTTTTTTTAAAGATCAAATAACAACATGATCTCTGCCCTAAAAGTCAGTTTTAGTTGTCTGTCAATGAGCATCCCATACAAGTTTCAATCAAAACAACTCATATATGCAGTACAGAGCTGAGCAGAGCAAACTAAACAAAAGAGTACAATTTATTAGACTTGGATTTTGGCTGCAAAACCACTGATTTAACTGTAGGAAAAAAATGCTTCCTGGTAGGACATCATTTAAGACAGTGTACCAGTGGTGTAAGTATTTATGCAACAGATGCAACAGCTGGAGGGGGCAAAAGTTACGTTCAATCTGATGAACAGATCATCATTTATTTTCTTTTCACATGGGACACAAATGTTGTTCTCTTGGATAAAAGTCATTGGTATGCATTTTTTTAAGATTTTGGAACACGTGGGCAGGTGAGAACAACATGAAAACTAGATCTAAACACATTATCACTAAATATCTGTAAACGCCACGGTCTGATAATGTTGATAATATTCACTGTTTTGATTCAAACGATGATCCGTCCACTCCAGCAGCTGCAGCTTTTAATTTAGGCTGTTTTCAATAATATAGCTTCCTTTTCCATCATTTCTCATTTCATGTCTACTCTTTTCACCAAATTATTTGTATTTGATTAACAGTTTCCACTTTGGGTGAGAGGCTGCAGAAACCAGCACAACTGTTAAACAGATGTTTAACGATGTAGCAACAGATCATTTAAAATGAATGAGACAAAATGTGAGTGTGGTTTGATTAAACATTTATTAACCCAATTAACATTTGGTAATTCTATTCTTTACTTGTTAATCAGATATACAAATTTAACTGCTATAAATGAATCCCTGCTGAGTTTTTTATGTTGATTAACTTATTCATGCTGCTTATAATTATTGCAATGGCTATGAATTTCCATGATTTTAAAGTGTTGACTGTACATTCAACTTTCAACACATATGGAGAGACTCGCACTGTATTCTACAGATATATCATTGGAGCGGATCAGTGTTATCATGTGGGATTTATTGGCTAATGGATATATTTTAGTCACTGTATGAGGTGTCACTAGGCTGCACTAATTGCTTGTTAGTCCTTCCTCTCTTGTGTTATGACAATCTTTAATCAGACGGTGTAATGAGTGAAAATATCCTTGCCACACAGCAAGGAGACTACAATATCTTTTTATGTTATGTTCCCTTTTGAATTCAGAAGCACTCAAGACCAATTAGGTACAGCACCAGACACGGCTGTACAGATGATTAGATTATGCAATTAGCCCTGAGGCAAAATGATAGAAATTATTTCACATAAAATGAAAAGGAGCAGCAATTTCTGTCTGTGTATGTGGACAAAAGAGTGTGTGTAAAAACACTTTGTTTGAACAAGTAATTTGATCATCTATTCGGCATTAGCACGAAACTAAGTAAGGTCCACTAATGCAGTTTGGTGGTTTCCTGTGCGGTGTAATATAAAAAGGATGTATTTTTTTTAATCAAGCCGCAAATTTCATGGTAACTATGGTTTATTAAATAACTCTTGACACAAATTGCTTTTTAAATATTATAACCACAGTTATTAATGTCTCTGTACTAGTTGATTTAGCAGCAAAACAAAAACAATAAACAGAGTTTTACATTTTTGCTTTGGAGGCAAGAAAAAAGCCAATTAGGCATATTCTCTAAAGTGTTTACAGAATGTATGTGTCCTCGGTGCGACTCCCTGAAGTGGAGCCTGCGTTCTCTGTTGAGTGTTTGTAAAGTGGTCTCTAGATTCACTGCCAGAAAGTTCAGAGGTGGCACTTTCTGAATGTCCTCCGTTTGCTACTTTTTAATGAATAATCCATAAGTGTTTGATTTAATGATAACTCATGAGCTTTTTAGAATTCGTCTTTTGCTGATGGCAGGGCTATGCCAATAAATATGACTGAGTATTAATGAATGCTGTAGTTCTCCCAACTGAGCTCCAACAAGAGAGGAGGGAAGCTTTCATGAGTGTCGCCCACTCATCTTCCAATTTGCCACTGAATAACTTGTTGTATTAACAAAGTGTGATGAATGCACGACTCTTTAAATATTCATGTCCTACATAATATGCTCTATTACTCCATCCCTCTCTGCTGTATGCGCACAGCTCCACGGCACTGGAACTAAAAGTGTGGTAAAAAGGTAACAGAAGCACATGGTAAAACTGAACATTACTCTCTCGTATATGCGCCTAAAATAAATTAGCTTGATCAGGAAAGAGATTTTCTTTTTTCATTCCAAATCACTCATATCACATTTCTATAAACTTCCCAGGCATGTGATGAGGAATTTTCTTTTTAAGGTGATTTGTGTGCCTCTGTGTAATGTACAGATAATCACTGCAAACCCCAATCACCACTTCCAGCAATAGATTTTCATCCCGCTGCACCTGTATTAACACAGCATACTCACACATTCAAGCATAAATGGTGTCTCTACGTCCCTTCTCCGGAGGATCAAAGCAATAAATGTAACTGCACTTCCCTTCCCTCTTACACAGTAGTAAATATTGAATATGCTGGATATACTGCAGTGCTGCTGTATGGAAATAATTGTAACAGAGTAGTAAATGTTTCCTCGGCCCCCTCCCGCCCCGCTGACCTTCCCGGTGTCTCTGGCCCTGAGATGGGATGTTAATGCCTGTGTCTGGACGGCTGCCATGCTGCAGCCTGTGCTCTAATGGATTGATAAAAAAGCTCTGAGCACAGAATCAATCATGATATAAACCTGGAGTGAAGCTTGTTAAACTCTAAGGAAAGTTCCCCTACCCTAATGCCCCTAATCTTCAGCCATTTGCTGTCCGACAGAAAGATTGCGGCTGTTACCCTCCTCCTGTCATGCATTAGGAGGCCAGAACCATTTCAGGTGATGGACCTGAGGTGGATCTGAGGACAGTACTGGAAGGAATTACTTGGATGAAATGCAGTCATTACATTACAGTTACTAAGTTGTAACGCTCTGTTACTTTGACATTCTGGGGCTGACTAGTTATCCGGGTTGATGTTGCGGAGCAGTGGATGGATGTGGTAAAGAAATGTCGCTCACATGTTGTGTGTGTGCAGCTGGCATGCTCATGTTAGCTACTGGATACATTAAGTATCAGAGTTATTTAGAGCCGGAGGGCGTGTTGCTGCTTGTTCAACCAAAACATCTTCCGTTATACTTTTACACTAAGATGCAACACAGGATTCTGAACAATAAGGAGTAGATTAAAGGCTCTTTTGATGGAGCGGGGCTCAGTACTGAAGGTCATGTAACAGGTAATGTAATGCAGAGCATGTGGTGTCAGCTGTAATTAGCTACTTGAAACAGTGAAATGGATGCTAGAGCATCTTTGGCTTCTTTGTGTGTAATGGAATTCAATATTTGATGGTTTAAGTTAAAAAAGAGCTTTAAATCATTTTTTTTCTGTTTGATTTGGCTGCTAACAAAGGACAGAGGACTGTAGGCTACATACACACCTGTCTCCCTTTATCCAAACACTACAGCTAACTATCACGGTTTGAAGTCATGGATCAGCAAAAGAAGAAAAGAAGAGAGACCGAAATATAACTTTCGAAATATGAGCTCATTCCTTTTTTAATCAAGAAGATAGGTATGCCTTGATAGGACTCAAACTAAAAAAACTCTACATATTTTGAATGAAATTCGGCATTTCTGTTTGCTAATAAAACCTTAAATAGGGAACAGATAGAGGAGAACAAATGAAAGCATATGGTCCAAGTGTTGAAGCCCTGCCACATGTTCCAATCCACAGTTCACATGGATGCGTCAGCGCACCACGATCCAAAAGCTGATGCTCAGATTCAGTTGGTTGAACTTCTTATAAACGTCCCAAAGTGCAGGATGAATCATCAAAAATTTTAAACCTTTTTCTACAGACTGAGACAGAGACAAGGACAGGGATTCTGATGCACGAATGCTCTCCCACAGATTTTTTTTTTTTCTTCTTTTAGCATATAACACGAGATGAATCAACAATTAACTCAGGGGCTGGGGATTAATAGGAAACACGTCCAAACTAAGTGTAATAAGTGTGTCCTTACATCTCTGCTTTCCTCTCTGCCTGTCTCTCAGTGTCCTCATCTCTCCGCCATCATATCTACATATGGAGTCCATGCAGCTGACAGGCAGAAGGCTCTCTACTTCAGCAGTGACATGAATACCAACGAGTACAGCAAAGGAACAGGAGCGGTGAAGGAACCGTGTGGATGTTGTGCAGTGTGAAAAATTGTCTCAGTGGGTTGAAACTCTCACTGGAGCCTCTTCTCAGAAACCCCGACCATGAGTAGCAGGTGTAAATACAAAAACCTTATCTGCAGTGACATCACAACATGAGCACCATATGTGCAACCTGCTGAAAAGGCAGCTTGTGGTTCTTAGCATACATGTTTACCAGGAGTGCTCACAGCTAAGGCTGCTGTGTATGAATATTATCACATTGAATTTGAAAATAGCTGATATCAAGTAAAATGACTGATGCAGGACAATTTCCCTAAGATCCAGCCGGCATGCTCAAGTGGAAGGAAAATGCAGTGAATGAGCCCTACCCGGAGAGGAGGACGTGGAAGGCTCATAATAAGATGCTGTTCAGAATGCAGGCAGACAAATAAATACAATCTTTATTGAAGTAAGTAGCTTTACAATCTCAAAGCTGAGGAGAACTCGAGCCCACAAAGACATTTCAAGCACAATGAAGTGGTGAACATATTATGTTACACTTATGATGGCAAAAGCTCCCCAGTGGTGCCTGTGCTTAAGTTCTCTTCCATCACTATTTTAGAGTTTCTCTTCACAAGGTTGTCTTCACTCACCATCAATGAGCACACAACTATAGTTAGTCATTTTAGCATGATATTAAATGTAGACTGGATGGATTACCTTCAGAGAGTGAATACATTTTTTTTAAAGGCCTAAGAAACTCGATTTCTCCAGCACACTGTTATTTCTTAGGTGACAACCATCTGCATTTCTCATTTTTCTCGAGCAGTGCCATTAACATGTCTTAATTCACATCCCAATGACAGGGAGAAGAGCCAAAAATGGTTAAATAGTGCTGTTAAGCTTCTGCCTCTGAAAGCCTCCAGCTCTTCCTGCAGTTATTCCAACGCTGTGCCTTTAAGCAGCACATTCACTGACCCTAATTCCATACCACACTGGTGTCATTCAGAAAAATTAATGTAACCAATTCCAGGGAGCAAATTGAGGGGCTATCAATTGTAGTGGAGGGGTGTTTTGTCACAACGGGCATGTCAGAGCAGAGATGGAGTGAGGGCAAGCGTAAGAGATGGGCATGGGGGGGCTCTGGGGGGTTTGTTTGGCAACATTTCCGTGGGTCAGACACTATTCTATTGCTTGACAATAAATCTGATTTAATATCTATTGTGCTGCAGGTCCTGCTCGGGTGAGAGTCGGTACGGAGAGCGAAAGAGAGAGGAAAAGGAGGGAGGAAGGCAGTCAAGGCGGAGTGGTATAAATAAAAAGTGAAAGCAGAGGAAGCAGAATGGGATATTGGGCGCATTGTTGTATTAAATCAGAATAATAAAGCTGTGCATGCACAAACAGTATCTAATGGAGACGTCTGGGAGCCAGAGAGACACAGTTCCTTACCAAATGGTATCGGCAGTCCACAGTGATGCTGACACAAGGACACAGCTGCAGCAGCCAGTTTTAATCAACACATAGCTATGCAACTCCCACTCAGAGAGTAATGTGGCTTATGCCGTAAAAAGCCGCTCTGCTGCTGCGGGCACAGGGGCTTAAAGTGCCGCTGTGACATAACAAGCTCCACCACTGGTTTAAAATGTGTTGTAACCTGTTGTAATGGTGTCAAACTGCCTATAGAAAGCTTGTCAAGGAGTAGCACGCAGCTTGGTCGCTGTCTATGCTGATCGCTCTCTATGCGAAACGATTTGAGAGCGAAATATAACTGCTTTAAACTATATATCCTGAGCACCATAACACATTGTGTGTGTGGATGATTTACAAGTCGGGTATACAGAAAGATAGCCTTATTGCATTTTTGGAGAGGATGGGAGACATATATACAACCTCTGTTAGCTCCCATTACATGCATTAAACAGTTTTTGACCAGGGCACTTCTATATCATTATCACTGGATGCTCAGTATGACAAGCTTCCTGTCTGACATCACAACAGCACCTCTGTATCCATTAACCTGAAAGTCTGCCATAAAAACTATGAATGATGGCATGCATAAAAATTTCAGTAAAAATAATCTGCAACAGAAAAGCACATGATGAACATGTAAAGTTATTCTGATGTCCTGTATATGTTTAGTATATCCTCCATATAAATAGATGAGCCCCGCTTCCTAATTCTGCAAGGATAGGCACCAGATAGAGCAAAGGGGATCGTTTTGGTGAGTCTCCAGATGAGCCAATAGTACAGATATGGTTGTTTGAAGTTGGGTTCCAGGGGAGGAGAATACAAATCTTATTTAGAACCTAGGCTGTAAAGGTTTAAGAGCTGCTGGGTAAGGGAATTGTGTAAGACAGCTCTGAAACAATTGTTGGAGTAAAGCAGAATAGAGCCTTCCTCTCGAAGGAAAACAGCTAAGGAAACAACACTTAAAGACCTTGTGAAGGGCAAATAACAGCCTAGCGTGGATCACTTTAGATGTAGGGCAAAACGCCATGAAGTTATACTGACATCATAATGTGGGATCTGAGCTGTTCCCTCACATGGAAAGTATCAGGATCATAGAAAAGAATAATGCAACTAGTTTATGAATCACTTGTAAAGGACTAAGAGGTTGATCTGAATGAGACTTCTGTGATTATCAAGCTAGTATGGATTTAGTTCATCTTCAAAAAAATAGGCTATATGATTATGAAGAGACTTAGTATAATGCCTTTCCCCTATTGGGCCGTACTGTTGCGCTGTGTGTCTGTGGACAAAGATAGTTGTTTGTTGAATATCATTCCCAGTTTGTCAGATACAGACACTATCAGAAGACGTACCATGGCGTAGAACAACCCAAAGTGGCCGAATTTAGACAACCTGGGAATGAGACACAGCAAGCAGCTAGGTCCCAGTTTACACCTAGTCTTAAAATGCACCTTGGGTCCCAAGTGGTCAGCACCAGTGGTCAGAATACAAGTGTGGAAACAGCCCAAAGGACACGGAGCTCTGATCACTCAAACCACTTGCCGAGGAGGAGGTCTGAAAGATCATCCGTTTGGTCCATTACTGGACAAAAAGGAAGCCAAGTATGATCTCACAATATACAAAATTGATCCAATTCTGTTACAAACCATAGTTACAATACAGGATGGATGCCTGACCATTCATGTTATAGCCGCTCAGACAGTTGCTGTACATCAAAGATTCCTAATCAATAGTTGAAAAAAAAAAAAAGCGTTTCCTTATCCGCCTCTTTTGCATTTTATTGCAGTTGGCCATCAGTGCCTGATCACTTGTCTTCCTTTGCTCATTATGGCCACTCAGAGGGCTACTGTACATCTGCCAGCCCTTGTCATTATAGATAAAAATGTCGCTTGCTCAGAACCTTCCTCCCTCCCATGACAGCAGAGTATCAGTGCTCGACCGCATGTCCCTTCCTCATTACGGCCACTCAGACTGAGTTACATCAGCTGGCTGCCATCCAGCTCATCAGCTCTATTTCTGATGAAATGACACATTGCAGATGTGAGGTCAGTGCACAATGAGAGAGCTGCTGCTTGTAAATGTGTGGTAGTACACAAGGGTCAATGGGTATATTTTTTCAGTTTGATGTTTATGTCACTGGGTCACTTTGATAGTTTATTTTGAATCAATGTGGCCTAAACCAATTTCAGAGATTATTCATGTATATATGCACGAATATACACACACACACACACACACACACACACACACACATTTGTATATAAATATATATATATATATATATATATATGTGTGTGTATATATATACCGAGCCACTTTGAATGTATTCTGCAGTCCAAAGGTAACACTAAGTATTGAAAAACAAGTCCTTCAAACGATACGGATTCAAACATTATGTGACTTTTACAGCTTGAAAAAAAAATTAACTGAGGCACAATATTTGTCGCAATAATAATGTCAGACATATCCCGCAGGCAGTCTTCCAAAAATGCCCTTGGTTTTAGAAACACATCAAAGAAATAGTTTCTTAAAAAGCTAATGAGCATATATTTGTAGAATTTGTTTTTCAGGTTTTCAGAAGAAGTCATTACATCTCAATGAAGGAAAACCTCCTTCCTGACTATCTTTGAATCTGAAGGCTAAAAAGAAAAAAACCTCAGTTGTTTTTGTAACACATTATTTACATTCCGTAGAATTAATCTACTAGCTTAAAATCAGCTATACTATGCCAGTACATTTTTATCTCTCCAACATCCACATACATTAGACTCTGCACCTTCAAAGCGTCCAAAAATAGCCTCAGCTGTTTGTTCTTGTGCTACCAATCTGCCTAACGCGTGATGCCTGCCGCCTCTGTGCAGCTGAGGTTGAATCACAGACTCACTCACTCCAATAATTAGAGTCAATATGTTGATCCTGGTCAGTCATGTAGCTCACTTTACAACATCATGGAACAGATTCAGAGCAGGCGTCCAGTAGTGAGCCATGGAAAGCTTTTCCTCTCTTGTGTTTCTGTGTGTTGGAGCTAGAGAACCATTTTTTCTCTCTCTGGCTCACTACAGTGCTATGATGTTGTTTGATTTCAAAATCAGCGCTCCTTAATCGAACAAGAAACGGCTCCGTGCTGCCTGGCTGGAGATAAATGAATAGCATGCGGGACAGCAGCAGAGGTTGAACTGGGGTCAAGCACCATTCTGCCAGACAGCCCAGGAGACTGCACTACCTGTCACAACACGGATACCCCTAGAGAAAGATGGAGAGCGAGAATGCAAGCGAGGGAGAGAGAGAGGGAGGCGGTGAGAAAACCCAGCAGGGAAAGAGAACAGAGGCAGGGAGCAAGACACTGAGAATGAAGCCAAGGAGAGATACCGCTGTATTGATGAGGTGTAGGGGACAGATTTATCTCTTAAGTCTCTCTGGTAAAAGCTGCTCAGCAGTGCCGTGTCCAGCCTCAGCTCCCTCCAGCCAATGGGGGTTAGAGCCACCACTCATCTGTCTTACTGGAGGTAGGGAGCAGAGACGGACAGAAACACAGTGGAGACGGTATAATTTGGCTCAGTGGGGGACAGGAGGCTAGTCAGTCATGCGGGTGTTATCCCTGACCAGCGTCCTTTGTTCGCTGCCAAGGCCGCAGTCGTGAGAGGGCCTGCCCATTAGACAGCTCCTGCGGGGGAGTCCAGTGAGGTGGTGCTGGCGGAGGCGGTGGAGGTTCTCTGGCACTTGCTCCACTGACAACCGTGTTATTGAAGGGTGGGGACGTAATTAGAGGGTGCGCCAGTGAGTACAGAATGTGGAACATCATTAACAAGCTCACATTGTTGAAGTGGGGACAGTAATTAAAGGGTTCCCACAGCAGTCGGAAAGGGCTTTCATTGGAGGAGTGCAGGGACAAAGTGATTTCGCTCATCTTCTACTAGTTGTGACCTTCACACCAATTGAAAGTAGATGGTGTGTGTAGATGGTGTGTGTAGACTGTGTGGCGTGTCTGTGTGTGTGTGTGTGTCTACAGTCTCTGTGCATGTGTACATATTTTGACTTGATGGCGAAGATACAAGGTCAATTAGGCACCACAGTCGACAATCTATGACATTGTTCATCTGAATGGGAAAGAGGGAGAGGGGAGGAGCGATAGAACAACCAATTCACTGTCCTCTATATGAAAAAGGTCAGAGCAGAAAATGTTCAATAAAAGGGCAGGATGGAAAGTTACATTCAAGCCCCTGAGGGCCAGAAGCGGAGCACAAGGCTGAACTGTGACTCATTTGCCTGTCCCCTGTGGAGCAATTGTAACTATTGAATGCATGCAAAGTGATTTACCATAGTTCCTATCCTCTCTCCTTGTAATCAATTTATCTGGTAACATGGGAATTTGTGGATTTACTGCCTTTGCCAATAACTCAGTGCGACAGACACCCTCAGATCTTTTGGGGAGAGAGTCAGCCTGGAGTCTGCACATAGTTTCCCCCTGCCTATGCAACAAGCATCTCTGTCTGGATCAGAAGCTTAACACAATGCTCCAAAGACCCAGAACAACATGATGAGTCACCCGGCAGACATCCAGGGTCAGAGCTACAACTCTGGATGTCTGGCTGGTTTATTCCCCCGGAGGAGTCTTGGAAATCGGAAAGATGTTATTGGCCTGAGCTGCTGGTAAAAGATCACACGAAAACATTTTCTAAAAGGAATCTTGACGTAATACATCAGAGTAAGAGAGGCATAAACATAAACAGTTTTGGTTTGTAACCTAATCTAATGTAATATTTCTAAAAGTAAGATGCATGTACCAGATTTTCCCAACATTTTTTAAAGCCCTGAAAAAGTCAAAGTTTACATCAACCTCAGAACCATTTCCCCTGCGTGTTTTATTATTATAAATATTTTCTGACAATGCAAAGTCCATCCAGGAATCCTAGATAGTTCCAGTTTGAAGAAAATACAATGCAATTAAACCCCAACAAGTCTCTGTAATATTTATGAAGTCTTATGAAGATATAGCCTTTTTAAGCAACAACCATTTGACATGTCATAACATGGTAAGAAACAGGTGTATTTAATATCATTAATGATGGCTCTGTTCCATTTCGTGGGCCGGGGCTCTGCTGTTGTGCATTCTGTATCAACTGAATAGCTGTGATGCACTAAATAGAATGGGACCATAATTTATTCTTATCATTTTTTTGTTGTTTGTACCCTGCGTTATATGTCAAAATGGCTCTTGTGGAAAGATTCTACTCCATTGGTTCCAATCTATGCAATATGACTACTGAAATTATCAAATTGGAACATTAACTGCATATATTACCAATCACTGTTCTTTTACAAACTAAATAACTCTTCAAAATCAATTCACTGTCACTTAGCATGAATTTCAAACTAAAACATTGTACAGACTAACACAAAAGTATTCCTTTTTTTCTCATTTCAGTGCCAGTAACGTCACAAATATAGCTAGGTGATACACCAAGTAGACAAATCTTGTTTCAAAATGACACAATCTGGGCCAAGGTGAAATGTTATGTTTTAATAACTCCTGCATAATAGGGCTTTAAGGACATTCCTTTCCCCTAGGCAGATTTTCCAGGCAGCACTCAATTAACAACAAGCTCAAGCAATTATATCAAAATAGGGCTCTTAAGACTACCTAGAAATTGCTGAAAATAACTATTACTACTTTAATGTTAGTAAGGCTACAACCACAGTTCACTACACAATTTAAAAAAAATCACAAACAAAATGGCATCATAATCTGTGACACCATCTGCCTGCTACGGTCAGTCTGTCTTTTAGATAGCTGTGGGAGCTTCAGGGACATTAAAATCCATCATATATTTAACTGATACGCTGTGTGTGGCGGCCCTCTATCCCCTTTTAACCTTTCAAACTCTACACGTGTACAGGCAGAGAGGCAAATACAGCAGGGAGGTAGAAATGGTTACTGTGAATGCTTCATTCTGTGGTAACATAGTTGGAAAAATTGTCACGCTCCTCAACAAGATTTTTCTCTCTGACCAAGCTCGACTGAGGGTTGGTGTGTGTGGGTGTGTGTGTGTGTGTGTGTGTGTGTGTGTGTGTGTGTGTTTGGATCCTTCTGTTGGAGTGTGTGGTAAGAGCCCAA
>JAOWBC010000049.1:12696335-12706807 GCA_028566105.1 Hypoplectrus providencianus | reverse complement strand
CCTCACTCAAGAATAAAAATACAGACTTTTGCTTAGTGGAGAGCACTTGTACATATAAACAAAAAGAAAGAAGAAGCAAGAATTACTGCAAGGGCAAAATAAAAGTATAAAAAGGAAAAATGAAATCAATAAAACCACCCCCAAAAAATACGGTGTATCCTAACTTACCATAACAGCTCTACAGTGAGTTTCAACCACAGACCTAGATTTTAACAGCACAGACCATTATCATATCTAACGGTGACACCTGGGAGTGTAACCATCACTCCTGTCATTGTTATAGGTGCATGAGCAGAGGAAGGTTGGCTCCCCAGCCTTAGTTATGCTTATCTACAAGAATGGGAGCTTCATCAATAACTCATTGAGCAGCTCATTCCACCGAAATAGCGAGCAACCTCCATACCTTGCAGGCACTTCCTGCTAAGCGTGAAACAATACAGCACTGGGGAGGACTTGTTAAAAAATATATCATCTCAAGAGACGGTGTGCTCGCTCAAGAATACATAAGCAGGTGCGTTTGTCATTGGCGCCTGTGTTCATGAATGCATGTATGCATGTTCATGAATGTATGTGTGCATTTGTAAATGTGTGGATATTCTGGCTGTGTACTGCTCCAGCTTTGCTCCCCTGCAGGTTCCAGCAACAAAAATAGTCTATGCCACATACAGTACATCATAACAGTGAAGGGGCCAGATAACGATGCAGGTCCTGTCATGTTTCATGCATTCTGATAAGGCAGCCAACAAGGGGAGAGAGGCTAGGAACAAGGTAAGAGGCCTACAGGGATGACAGGCTGCAACTACCAGTGAACCATGTTAGTACACAGCCTTCCTCTTAACACGTTCACTGTACCTAAGTGCAACTCACAGCTCATAATGTGACTACACAGATAAGACAGGTGGATATTTTGAGTATGGATGACACACGTTGGGCGTTACTGCTGCTGTATATTGAAGCATAGATTTTTGGAACTATCTTGTCTGCATGTGAGCCCTTCCAGCAGGAGGGCAAAAGGAACAATTTTATGTTCAGGGACTTAACAGCTGTGTGTGTCATTGCTGAATGAAATGCACCAGTAATTCCACTCTATTAGCCTTAATTTTAAGGATAAATATATGTTCGGCTCAAAAGTGTAACAAAAATACAGTGGATATTAGGGGGTATAAATTATGGGAGAGCACCTCTGTTCTGACAGATAGCATTACTCAGTGATGCAGACCACTGAACCATCAATTTGTCCATCTGTTTCTTGCTCTGTGCGTTCTCTGTCTCTCACACTACACTCCTTCTTTCAGCTAACGCCCCCCAACCCCCAACTCCCAGCACCACCTCTCTATCAAGTTTCTCATTTCTCTTTTGATTTGGCTCTCGTCTCTCTCAATCATCTCGTCTCTCAGATTCCTGTACGCCATTTCTATATCTCAATCACTGAGGGCAAAGTGGGGAATCATACGTAATATCACACTGCAGTGCCCTTCACTAATGAAGAGGGGGTTTGTGTAGGAACAACAGAAACAGCATCTTTTCCTGTTTGTCTTCGTCCCTCCTTCCTTGCTTACTGCCCGTGTCAATTTTGTTCTCCGTCTGCCTGTTTGTCATCAGTAACTGGTGCTCCTGACAACACATTTATTATTCACCAAGGGCAGTAGTGCAGCGTGTTTGTGTATCACCGACTGGTCGCATCTCTAAGACCCTGTCTTGTCTGCTCGCAGGATAAGTGGCTGTTTCTTTGTGTGCCGCCATATGAGCGTGAAGTTTCAAGTATGCGACACACTCTGCGGAGTTCACGGAAGTTGTTGTGCACCCCCCCCCGCCCTGCCCTGTCCAACCCAATTGTGCCGACTGAGATGGCTTTGACTGAGCCACCTTCAATAATTCATTTTGAATCAAAGCGAGACAAAATGGATTGCTGCAAAAGACATTACTTTCTACTTGGAGGGAAACATAGATGATATTCAAAGTTGCAAGTCTTTTACAGAAGGTGGGAGTTCAGCTGACAGTTAATAGGGTATAGTGATTTGAATAGAAGCTGAAATCTGAGCAATAAATGCTCATGGTGCACTGTGACTCCTAATGTTTCCTGCATTCACATGTCTAGTACTGCAAGAACCTATCCATTTAGAGGAATAATGTTATTCAAAGCTGAATTTTGCAGAAACTACATTCTAATGCATTTTTTCCATTATTTCATTTCATAGGAATGTATTATGCGTTGATATGGATTAACTTAAAGTTTGACACAGTTTCTATATGTGCAATTGTTAAAGTGAATGCCCACAAAATTACTCCTTTCGGTCTCCTGTTCAATTCTGTGCTCCCCTTTCATCTCCTTACCCCCTACCTCTAAAGCCTGCAGCGGCCCAGCTTGGCGGCGCCTGCACTCTCGTTAATCACATAGTGTCAGGCCTTTAATAAGTCCTTGACGGGGGTTTCGCCATGAACGACACTCTTTATCAAAGGTTTACACTGCCAGTGCGTCCTGGAGAATGATTGATCCCAGCGCGCTCAGGTCTGCCCTTCATGCTGACTGACGGTGCAGCCCCCACACAGCCAGCGGTAGACAACGATGGCAGAGGTGCACAGACATGCGTGTGACTCAAAACGTGTGTTTGTGTGCGGGTGAGTGTGTGTTTGGGTGTCATTGTCGCTGTGCTGGCGGCTGTGCCTCTGTGATGGATACTTCTGCCTGTACTGTTTCTCTCTCTACAAACCAAGCCTACATGATCCTGCATCTCCAAATGCAAAATGCTCCCATTATAGATGCTCTGATAAAGTGACGTTTTAACCTTGCCTGCCTCCGGCTGGAGAGGAAGTAGCCAATCCACTTAACAAATGAAGTAATATCAGCAATCGGTTGGCCTTGTCGTTTTACTTATGGACATCATGCTGTATGTGAAGCATTATCAGAGTTCTGCTGGCCTTGTCATACTAGAAACCTGAATGAATTAGATGAATATTAAATACATTACACCTAAACAGCTGGTCAGTTTCTCCAAGAAACCTGACAAAGAAGACATACCGCGGATGGAAAATAAAATGTGTGTTAAACTGTGCTCCCTCTCCTTCTTTTGTATTACTTTAAACTTAACCCAAACATTTTGGGCTTTCTTTGTGTCAAAGCAGGAAGAAAAAATCTGATTAAGATGATCCTGAGGATAGAATAAGGAATATTTAAATGTTAGATTTAATGCAAAGCCCACTCACCTCTCTGGATTGTACATGATGAAAACTAAAAGTCATTTAAAGCAAAAGAGATATTGTATTACTTTTGGTGAACAATTGGCTCAACAGCACAACAGTCTAACCTTCAGCACAGAAACTTTGAGTAGTCTATGGAAGAGTTCCCTGGCCCTTCAAACAGGAATCACATAATGGGGATGTCAGTGTGAAATGTTCTAGCAGACCTGTTTGCAATTGACAGTGAATGGCTCAGGGAAGTTCTCTCAATGAAATCTGAAGAGAACAATTTAATGTTTACTGTGAAAGGGCTGCAGGCAACCCAGTGATGAGGAGACTGTAAGGGCCTACAGTCTAACTTCTCCCTCTCGTTCTTTCTCTCTCTGACACAACGACAAAACCTCTGCCATGAGGTGGTTGACGCACCATCTGGTAGACTGGGCAGTGAGGCAGACAGAGAGATTAAGAAAGAGGGACATCAAACAAGAGTGTAATGGTTCAATATTCGCCTGCTCTGTCCATGTGTGGCTAGATTTTGTTGAGAGACTCATGTCATGGCTGTGAATCCATCTCCATTCCCAGCAGTGTCCCCTCCCTCCGCCACAGGTCACTGCCACTCTATAGATAGGTTGTTTAGTGCTTAGTTACAAGGAACAAAAAGGAGCACCTGTAGTGAAAGCATGCCTGAGAACATTAGGTATGTTTATGTCTCTTGACCAATGAATTTTGGGTCAAGATATGGGTCAACAATATCCAAATGACAGAATGGACCCTGTTGCCAAAACCACCCATGACGACACATTTGAAGTTTGTCAAAAGGCAGCTCGGAGCATTCTGAAAATGGCACACACTTCATTAAACATACAGGTACGATTGGCAGTTTTAAAAAGGCTGCCGTTTCTGTGCATATAGGCTATAAAACCACAAATCTAGGTCTTGGACAAAAGACTTCCTGGTAAGGTATTATAAAAGAGAAAAAGGATAAATACATGTATGTAAATGGCAGGAGTGAAGAGCTTACAAAGGGTGATTTGACCGGCCTGTGTGGATGCAAGACAACAAACATACCACAATAACATTCTCTCTGCACTCAATTTAACAGTGTGTTATCAGGCAATTGATGTCATGTGTTAGAGGAAGAGTATGGAATAATAATAACCAATGCACACATGGGGTAATGGATGGAGATGGAAGTAGTGATTAAAGCAGCATCCAAAGGTAAAATAACTCCTCCTCTCACAACGCTGCCATGCAGGCTCCAGAGTCCCCGGTGTTTATCTTACAAAGATCCGGATGTTGACACATAGGAGCTCTCATGTGGCCAAATGGGAAATGCAACATGTTTTGGTATACATTTTAAAGAGGCAGGAGATGAAAAAAGTAGACAGAGGTGGAGAAGGGAGAGAATACTGTTGAAGAGATAATAGCTATCTGTATTTCCAAATGTTAGATCTACCTCCACTGAGGTTTTTGCTTTAGATGTGGAGGAGATACCAAAGGATTCAGAATGACAAAAAGCACAAATGTGATATTTGCTGTTTTGAGCCCGCAGGGTTACATCCCATAGTTTTGTTTTGTATCCTCAAGCTTTTGGTTTCTTTGTTTGTAGATTCAGATTTTGACATCGCGCAACTGTCATCTCTTTTTGCATTTTGAAGATTTTTTTCCACACAAAGAAAAAAAACAATAAGAAAACGAACATATTGCACATATATCCAGATTCAGCTTGACTACAAAAAGGAAACTAGGCTTTCTACAGTACCGCCCTTTAAATGACGGCAATGCTTAGAAACCTTCTTTGATGATCTCTAAGAACGTCTTAAATTCCACCCTGAGGGATGCATGTTACACAATGAAAAACATTCATGTGTGAGGTCACACATAACCAGGCATTCAAAGGACAAAACAAAATCCTCAACTTCCTGTCTCTAGCAACAGTTGGTCAAAATGAATCTGCCAGAAATGTCTGCCAGACAGTTGCTCTGTTTTGTGGTAAAACTGTACAGATCAATAACCCTGCAATTGCGCCTTAAGGTAATTTCCAGCTTGATGTCAAATTCATTTCTCTTTGTTTCTCTCAGCTGCTTTCTCTCTCACACACACACAACTCTCTCTGTGCTGTCGCTTTTACAATATGTAGCTGTGCCTTCTCTTGGCAGACAGTTGACATGAATTCTCACATTCGCTGGGACGCCTTACTTCCAGCTGAGCAGTTGTGCTGGCCTTGTCATCTGTTCTTCTTCTCAGAATATCATTTGAGTTTCACATGCATATTAAAAGCACTGGCTTGTCTCAAGTGAATGTTGCAGACTGAGCATTAGCTTTATGACTAAATCAAGTTTTCAGGTTATTGTCCACCCTCCAGTAAAATGTGTTCTGTCAAGTTAAGGCTTGGATTTTGAATGCAGAGGATTCTTGTATTACATTTGGCAGTAAAAGCTGATGAAAAAGTACAGTGGTTCCTAAAAACACAATGCATTTATTCAAGGTTAACTTTTGTGCTCACAGGGTGTCAACAAATACTGTTAGAAACACTTTCAAGACAACCACACAATCTAATTTGCTTTATGAAGGCATTTTACGCCCTTACATTGGAATCAAGCTTTCTAACCTCAGCCCAAAACTCATCTGCACAACATTCTTTACTCAATTTCACAGTCAGATACCACCCACTGAACACATCTCCCCCCTCTGCTGAACAAACATCCTCCACATACCATATTCATGGCTAATATACAGCTGGAAACTGATGTGGTGGATGTGTTTTTACAATCATCAACACCAGGCCCTGTCAACTCATCATCCTCACCAAACGTCACCCGCATCAACTTAAAGCCTTTTTTGACAGCGCCCATGACAGCAGATAGTAATAGCTAATTCAAGGCCTTAGGCGCTTGTCAGGCGATAGAGATCGATAGCCACCTGCCACACAGTTTCAGAGAAATAATGGACGAAAATGACTGCTGCCCGTTAATGATCAAACATGCTATTAGCCCCAATGGTGTTTCTTTTTTTACACTGTTAATCTCAGGCTTGACCCAGAGTCGTCGGTTAGCTCATGTATGTACAGTCTGTTAATGGATGCTCCTGAGATTCTCACATGTCAAGCGCCAATCGTCCCCGGAGCCATGGGCTGTCACACTGCCACATGTCAAAACCCTTGATGTACGAGCCATTTTCTCCCTGCTTTAATGCATTTAAATGGAGCTGTGAGTCCAGCAGGACCGGCCCAATTTCAGAACCAGCAGTAACGGCTCAATCTCATCTACTGCCCTGGTGGACGGAGCGTGTACATAGGAAATGAAATTGAAAATCCATCAGGCGGACCCACACACACACACAAACACACAGCTTTTTCTTTCAAAAACTCCCTGTTATACACACACACACACTCACACACATAGACACACAGAGGGTCATATCTCACATTTCAAAATATAATAATAATAGCGGATGTGTGATGAGCTGCTGCCTGATGTAGAAAGCTAATCCAAGCAAAAGAAAAAAGAACTAGAGTAATTGAATTATAGTCAAGGAATTATGAGGGTGAAAGAGCTCCAGACTGCACTCAGTGTAAAGGTATTCTAACCTTGATTTTAATTAAAATCCTTTTTTTTTCTCCTTCGACTCCATGTGTGCTTTAAATCACGAAGTCAGCCTTACTCACTTAACTCACAAAGCCTTCATTGGATTTTTTTTCTAATAAATATGCTGTTGATGTGAGCACCTGATTTTAAATTGGCCAGTGAACATACAGATATGCATTAAAATGTAAATAAGAGAGGATATACCATCATTCACCATTATATATCTAGACAAAGGTATTGATATTGCTGTGGAGCTATGCTTAGGTGACTTCTCAATCACTGAAGGAAGAAGGTAAAATTGTTTTATGTGGTTTATGTGTTGCATGAGGTGTCTCAAAGAGCCAATGTTGGTTCAGGTTGTTTTTGTTAAACCACTCCGCTCCCAAAACACAGAGGTGAGTTCACACATGTTTGCCTTCCAATTCATAGAATCCTTGAACATCCACCCACAGGCCAGGCATTCTTCAGCAGTAAAAAATGAACTATTATGAGTCTGGCCTTACACCTACAGCTTATCTAATACCAACTTCACAAGGAAAGGTTGAAGCAACCCTGCAACAACAGCTTGCACTTTAGATGTTTGAAGACACTCCAGATTAAATATTTTGTGGCCCCTGTTTTCGTCTGATAACAAACAACAGTCACCAGAGCTGTGTTCAAACCCCCCTGACACTGGTGCACACATGCATGTGTTGTGCATGTAGGTGCACAGCGAGAACTTCTGCTTTCATTAAAAAAGCACAAACATCTAGAACATGTCTGCCAACACCTGCTTCCCTGGGTGAAGTAGCAGACATGTCCACAATGGACATGAAGGAGGACAGGGAGACATCACTAGCCAATGACATGTTGCTTTGACTCAGTGTCACCGAGGAAGTGTCAGCAGAGAAAACCACTGTTTCCCCCTTAGTTAAGCAATGTGTCTCTGCCAGGGGGACTGTGTGGACGTCTGGATGCTTTGGTTCCCTCCTAATGTCATGTCTGTTGTAGTGCACTGCTTAGAGGCCAAGGTTAGGAATGATTCGACTGAGTCATCCACAGATTCAAATCAAAATGCCTTTATAAACCCAGTCAATAAGTTCAGAAGGAAGCATTTGTTGGGAACGCCTAGGGCTCCGCTCCAAAGCACAGTGCACAATCAGTCTGGAAGTCATGTTTGTGAGGCTAACAACAGCACTTTAATTTAACAAAATGAACTCAACTGCAACATGATCAGATATTAATGTTTCATATTAATGTCTCAAACTTGTTAAGCAGTTCACTTTATATCGTTCTCAGTCTCTGCTGCATTTCTGCTTTATGCTTAAAACAAACATTCTGAATAACTGACACTCAAAGATAAGCATATTCACATAGAGATGATTTCTACCTTATCTGATGAATTCTATCACATTATGTGCTATTCAGTATTACTAATACTGAGTCCAACCCTTCACTAGCGTTGAGAGTCAATAAATGTTACAGCAGAACTTAGGGATCAGAATTTTAAGTTATTTCCATTTATGAGAACTGACATTCAGTTATTATAGAGTAATTGAATACTCACAAATAGCATCATGAAGAAGTGTTCTATATGGATGTTATTTCCTTTATTGTTTAATAACAATGCTAGTTGCAATCCAACACAACTCAGACAGAAATACTGTGCACAGAAAGGTTAATGAGGTGTAGCTGAGACTTATATGTTGCCTCTATATTTAGGATAAAATAACAAACAAGAAGCTCTGTAGTCTTAGCCAAGACGACGCCACATACATAGTTTCAATCCTGTTCTTTCCATTGACAATCAATCATCAATGCTTACCAAAGGGAACCTATTTAGCCAGAGCATTTTTCCAAGTGCCAAGTCAACATAATGACTAACAATATCAATTTCATTCACACAAGCGTTAACAAGTATAATCACCTCATGCCACCACTGTCTAATAAAAAACTGTAGGTAACATTTCTGAATGCAGCCATGCTAACTAGCTAACATAGCAGTGGATAACTCATGCAGCTATTATTGCTAACATTATGTAGAAAATCAATCTATAGGGTCAAAACAATTATATGTTGTATGGTGTGTAACTACAATGGCATTTTCACATTATTGAAACGTTACTCTTTTGTACTTGCTGGTTGTCATAGAAGCAGATTGACAGTATAAAGCAAAAAACAAAACAAACAGTAAAAGAATACTGACATCCATATTCACAACCATACTACAAATCACAAAAGATCAAATCCTTAAGTGATGAGCAAAGGCACATTTGCTTCCTAATGATGACAATATTGAAACCTACCACCGAAAACTAGAACAATAAGAATCTAAAGAGCAATGCTAGATAACAGCTGTTGAAATGGTGATTATACCTGTGTCTTTTAACATATTGATTTGTTATCCCAGGAAAGCCAGGATGCAAAAAAAAAAATCCCAATTGAACACTCAGTTTCAGGTGTCTGGTATCGTTAATGCTGGCATGGCTTACTGCATACACAGAGCCATCATTAATTTCATTGGTTACACCTGTGCTTCTCCTGCTATACCAAGTGAAAACACCTGGCGTGATAAAGGCCTATTTACAGTCTCTTAATTCTAACCCTGACAAATCCATTGTTTAGGGTTGTACATACACCTGTTTCCATTCACATCTTGTTCCAAGGTGTACAGAACTCAGATTCAGCACACTCTGAGTCAACAATATATAATCAATTGTCTCCATATTCATCTAATAAGCAAACAGAAATGAGCAGAACATTCAGACAGCAAATTCCAATTTTTAGCTGGAAACTAGCCTATGACACAGAAACCATTATGGCATGACACAGCAGGAATAGCACAGATGTAAAAAAAATAAATAAATAATAATAATAATAATAATAATAATAATACTGATAATAATAATAATTATTATTGAGTGAGTTACTGGTGTAAAACATTGCAGCTGACTTTCATCTTGTCATTAATTATAGGCGACACCATCGTTAACGCTACGTGTTACACCTGTGCTGTTCCTGCTGCAGTTATGCTATGACATGTAAAAAGGAAACAATTAAGCTAGCCATTGACTTTAGCTAATTGTCAGTGAGCTAAAGGACAAACAAGTCAGGGTAATAATTATTGTCAAGGCATTTACTCACCCATTTTTGTTGAGCTCTTGCCACCAGTGGGTCTTTGGAGCCCAGGAACAGACAGTTAGCATATTTCAGACGCTTTGGAGGTTTTTTTTTTTTTTGGTTACCATCTTCAAACATCCCATGAGACTGTGTTGGCTGCTACAGTAAAGATGAGAAATGGACCAGTTTTTGGCTGGATACTAGCCTTTTTCACAATATGCATGTTGGCATGTAACAGGTGTAAACAATAAAATTAATGATAGCTGAATTTCATTGAACTGTTGGTTACTGGTACACTGCATGCTGGCTCTCTGTCACATTATCATAGAACAAAGGCATTGTTTATGCTATTACTAACACCTCTGCTGTTCCTACTGCAGAGGTTGTCAAAATGTCTGTTGGAAAAAGGCAGATTTGCTGATTCAAATGATAACTGTTGCCAACAACTAAGCTGCTACCAATTGCCAATAGCTAATTTATAAGACAGGAAAAGTCCAAACAACAGTCATAAAAAAATATACTATATATATTGGTAATCTGTATTTCTGAATTGTATCTTAAGGTTGTGTACTCACCCACTCTGCTGTTAAGCTTTAGCATGCAGTCAGT
>JAOWBC010000049.1:12631768-12642339 GCA_028566105.1 Hypoplectrus providencianus | reverse complement strand
TATATATATGTTGTGTTTCCAGCTTGTGACCGCACTGTTACTGCAGATATAAAGTGAAATGTCCTTCATCAAGCCATTCTTTAAGAAATCCTCGCTCCATGCAGAGCTCATTGATTATGTGACCTGTCAACAGGAGTGGATTAAAGGACCACCCACTGTCTTTTAGGACATATTATTTAAAGTTTGTGGGATGCTGAAGTTAAGAAAGAGGACAGGGAAGGTCAATGGGACCGTGCAAATGACACAGGTACAGGAATTAAATGCATTATCACTCCATAAACATAAAAAAAAGCAGTGAGATGAAAGAGGAATAAGAATGTACTATTGAGAAAAGAAGATATAGTCTTTCAGAAAAACAAAACAAACAGTAATTTTGCAAGTCTGAGTAAAAAACAATTCCTTTGCTGTAATGAGATACCAACTAATCGGCTTCTGTGCTTTACTTTTTTTTTATTATACCTAAGGAAAGTTCCAGGGATACTGAAATGACATGTTCTGCTTATATTGCCTTCACTATCCTTCTTCTCTCTACATCAACACATGATTTTCCTGTTTATCATTTCACAAACTCAATGAGTGCAACAATGGTAGCGAGGTCAGGCTGTGTTATTACATTGCAGTGCTATTGTTGAAGGCTATGTTGCTATACATTGTTATTACCTCTTTTAGTATTTGCACATTTAAAAGTCTATATATTGTTTAAACTCACACTTAAAGCCAATAACATTTGGGTATTTTACATTGATGTATGTAAAACTTAACATATAGAATTAGTAAGCATACAAAAACTGCAATCTTCAAATGATAACATTTCAATTCCTCAATTCCTTAATGATTTTGGATCATCATTGTAAAAAATACATCTCTTACGAATACTTTATCTTTGGCAATATAGGTGGGTTGGTTATATTTTGTGTAGAATTTTAATGTGCACTTTGTTGGCCCTAATGACAGCACTGGATCTATACGGTTATTGACATGCTCTCTGCCAATCAATGTCTCTAAAAAATTTTACGAAAAAGCTTGTCTTGGAGGAGTATATTTTCTTCTCTCATAACATTCATTATGTCAATACCATTTATCATCACAAGGTGTTCAATCCTACTGCTTCTTGAAATTATAAATGACTTTTTATTAGGATAGAGGGGAAGTCCACACCCTGGAGTACACCTCCACATCACTGCAGCAAAATGAGACTTTACGGCACCGAAGGTCAGCAAAAACAAAGCAGGTTGGTTAAACATGGCGTATTACAAAGTGACTTCTGACATGAAAACCCACCTGCCTGCTAGGGTTAGGGTTGTTTAGCTGTTAAGCATGAGGCCAAAACACAACCTGAACCGCATGAGTTCAAACAAACAAAAGGTTCTTTTTTTATTATATTATTCTCATCTCACCCTAAACATAACCCTTCCCCCAACTCCACCCCTACCTGCCAGCAGCCAGGAGGATCTGAGAAGGTTAAATGCAGCTTTTCGTTTTTTTTACAAGCATTATACAACTGCTGCGTTTTAGCTTTTTGCTCGTTTCGTCCCAGGCACAAAGCTGAAACGCAGCAAAACGACGGCTGCCCCAAGGCCAAGATGTCATGACTGTCGCCTTGTATTAAATCCCCCCTCTGCCTATCACACCATCCTTTGGGGCGCCTGTTGTCAGGGCAGATTTTCATAGTTTTAATTTCACTTGTCTTATCTTCTTTTTAAAGGTCCACTCCAATTGTTATTTTATGCACAAATACACATATTGCTGTGTCCACCACTAAGATTGAATGCATTGCGCATCGTTTCTGTGAAAAATAACGTCCTAGTCTTCCTGTTTCAAGCTGTTTTGTGTGAGCCAGAAATGGCCTTTGCGGCAAACGACTGGCTTTTCCGGTTTTCCTCATGGATACCGGTGACGTGACAATAAGACACCCCTGATTGGAAACAGCAAAACTGACCAAACAGAGCCTCGTATGACATCCTTTAGCCCCATCCATATAATGAGGCACATTTTCCCTCAACAGACCGAAACGCTATCTCATTGAATGTATTAGCGAGAGCTCAGCAAAGACAGTCCTTGCCATGCCATAAATGGCTATGGGCGAGGCTTACGACCTAGTGACGTACGAAAGTTTTGCCTTTTCTCACTCGCTCGTTCGTCTGTGTCTTGAAGTGGGTCGACCCTTCTATGACCAGTGCAGACCATGTAGGTCGAAATTACACTTTGGCGTGGGGCATACTCATATGGCTTGCTGTGACCTACCACATAATAACATGATGAGTGACAAAAAGAGGTTTTCAGCTGAAGTTGCTCTTTAACAATTCAGAAAAACATGGTGGTCATCATACGAGCACATGTTCAGTGTTCATGCATGTGATACACAGATAGTCAATCACATGCACATCCCCCTCAGACTCACATACTGTACACTCCTGGTGGCAAGCAGTCATGGCAGATCGGAGTCAGCTCATTGTTCTTTATCATGCTGCTCACACTGGACCACCAAAATATTGATCCTCCAGCTCTGTTTGCGACTCTCCGACTATGTTTGTTTTCATCTCTATCAGGGCCTATTAGGAAAAAAAGCTGGAGCTTCTCTGTGGTTTCTTTCTTTTAGAAGGCAGGGGAATATTGAAAGCAGCTCTGCACTCTGCCTGCTTTGAAATCCAGGAGGCAGGATGATTGGATAAGTATTCGCTGCACATCCCTGTCCCTGAATGGCCCCGTCTACCTTCGCTCTCAGCACTCTGCACTCACTCACTGATAGCCATGCACATTCACCGCGTTTCTAATGGATGCAATGGAGTCAGTGAGGATGAGCGAGAGAGAGAGGGAGAGGGAGAGAGAGAGGGGGAGAGGGGAAGACAGAGGGGTTGGAAACTGAGGTGGCTGAGGGTACATGTGATGAACTTGGGTGGAGATGAAACATTAACTGCAGGCATATGTTGCACACAGTGACATGATGGCCCAAGAATTTCTGGGACAAATTCCAGCCCCTGTTTTTCCCTCAGTCGCCTCTGTTCTCTGTGATTCTGACGAACCCATTGCACCACCTTTCACAACATCCAAATGGGCACCAATTGAGCCGCTGCACAATGCAGCGGGGAATTAAATCCTGGAACCTACTGTGTTCAGTAATCACCATAATAAATTCACAGAATCCAATTAAATCTACAGTGTGCCTCCCGTCATTGTGTAAATGGCTGTGCAGGAAGAGACGGGCTTTAGCTTCAGGTACACAGAAGTGGTGAAAGGCTTCTAAAAGCTGACAAACAAAGTGCAGCATAATTATAGGGGGGTGGGAAAGAAGAAAGGCACATAGAGAGTAAAGGAAAAGTGTGTGTGTGTTTGTGTGTTTGTGGTGGCGTGTGACTATGTGATGGGGATAAGATGTAGGGGGCCATATGGACTGTGACTTCCGTGCAGCCCAGCAGGAGGTGTCCATGGAGCTGTCTAGCAGTGCGTTAATCTGGCAGGTTTTAATGGCAAAATCAGGCAACAGCCAACAGCTCTGTACTCCCACAGCAGCTCCACAAGTGCAGGCCACTCCAGCAACCAAATGGACCGTGGCTATAAGCTAGAGGAACCCCTGTATGTGTGTGTGTGTGTGTGTGTGAGAGAGAGAGAGAGAGAGCTTCTCTGTACTTATAAGCACCCCTTGTCACACACAAAATAAAAAGGAAGATTGAAATCATCTGCAGTAAAGTCACTTTAGTAATCCCTACAAAAGCTTCTCCTCTTCATGGTGCTTTTTTCACACTGGGAATGTTGTTATTCTCACGGTTGGAATTTATGGTTATTACTAAACATAATCATTAACAATCCATCCCCTTTTATAGAGAATTGGGTGTTATGGGCAGTGGATTGTTAAGGGGAGTAAGCGGGTCAACAGTAAATGCCACATAAAAGTGTGGTACATTATCTGAAAGCTGGGAACCTGAAGATTATTTAAATGAGAATTAAAACAATAATAGAAGTGTATGAGGTTTGGAACTTTATGATATGAATATATGAAAGCTATTGCTCAATTATGTCTCATAAATTGTTGCAGCAACTTCTCCAGGTTATTATTTTATACACAGACAACAATGTTTTATTGGATTTTTTTTTTTCCAAGATACCTCGGTTACATTACTTTCTGGAATCAATCATCCTATTTTCAAAAAAAAATGATGGGAGGCAAACTGAATTTTTACCCTCACTAAAATGCAGCCACATTTTACCAACCAGATGTAATGACATGCTACCAGCGATGGAATGTAACTAAATACATTTACTGTAATGTACTAAAGTACAATTTTAAGGTCCTTGTACGTTACTTGAATTTTAGAACATGTGAACAGTTTGAATACAGGAGTTTTATTTGCAGTGGATTCATTGTACAATGTGTGGCATTGATATTTTAAATTAAGAAAGGGATCTGAGGATTTCTTCCACCACAGCATAGGACCAATTGGTTCTCTCGGTTTTGTTCCATATGATACCAGTATCTAACCTGTGTCTTTAAAACTAAAACAAATAAGAAATTAATAAAAAAAAGTTCAGATGACCCACTACTAACAGGTTTGCTGTGGCTGATCTTAAGAACCAACCATCAATGAACCAAATCACTGAAACTAGATCCTGTAACGCTGTGTGCTCAGTGCCCTTGGATGTTACTGAGAAGCCACCAGATTAAAGCTCAGGATAAATGCAATAAAGTCAGCGACAAATTATTTGATGCCACTGATTAAAATAACTACTTGGAGAGAAGTTTTATCTGCATACTGTGTGTCTTGCAAGAATAGATTAATATCCTTGCTCAAAACAAGTGTGAGTGAGTAAGCCCAGGCAATTTCAATGCCTATTATGCAAGGTCATTCATTATACTTTAATAAAAAATAAATAAAAAACAGACCTAGCGTCTCGCTTCTCCTCTTGTTTATTTTCATTTACATAGCAATTTTAGAGTCATCTTTTTGTATTAAACCATGGATTTTCTGGACCTTATTAATTTTTGTCCCTCGACTTGAGTTTAGGATTAGCATTTAGCGATAAGGATAATATTTATATATATATATATATATAAACAGAGAGAGAAGGGGGGATTGTGGATATGGATTAGGGTGTGTTGAATTAATTAATAAATTAATGCTTTGATATACACTGATATACAATTGGGGTAAGGTTAGGGTTTGTGAGTCGGGTATCAGTGAAGTGTATGTTTTCTGGTTTCTTCACCATCTATGCATTGCCAGCTTTTTGTTAGCCTATGTGTACTTTGTAAGGGTCTGCAAGAGAGAGAAAATTAGACAAGCCAATTAAACAAATAGGCAAAACACAGAGGTACTTACAGTTTGAACACACACAAACACACACACACACACACACACAACACACACTCTCTCTAACCAGTTTATACAAAGGAATACACCACACATGAATTGTTCCCAGTATTTCTGTACAGTTCCCTTTAAACTTACCTCCTGAAGTAATCACGAGTACACAATAAATACCATTAGGAGAGCACAAGAATGCTACAAAGACAAAGACATTTTTCAATTAGCATCTTATCGGTCCTCTGGGGTGTAGGGCCACAGCACAGCAGAGACAATGGACACACAATGCATTTCCATTCACAGCCCTGCGCCTCTACAGAGCTACCTTCTCTAAACAACGGGCCGGCTCTGTGGATGTAAAACATTCTCTAATTAGTGTTTTTCCCCCATTCCCCTTTGTTCATTGATTGGCCATTGTACTATACACAATGGTGGAAATCATACATTTGTGTCCATGGTAATGTCCAATTGCTTTCATTAATTTGTGAGTCAGTTCTGACTTAATTAACACCTTGCATTTAGAAAAAAAAAAATGCAGTCAGTGGTTGAATACATGACTGGTATATGTTACAGTATACACAAATATAAATTTGCATTTCTTTCTTCCCCTTCTTCTCAATTTCCTCTTTCATTCCTAATGTATTCTTTGTGGCACTGAAATTACTGAGCACTGTACCTGAATTTCCTTTTTCTTTTGGAACATGAGACTTTTACTCCACTGCATTTGAAAGACAAATACAGTTTGGCTCTCTCAACTTCAGTTTTATGAAGGTTCCAAAGTTACTGTGACTGTTACTGTGTGTCTAAAATGTCACTGTGTGGTCTCGGATGTTCTTCTTAACAGTCCATATGTCCTCAAACACTTACATTTCAGTCTCCAAAAAGTTCCAGTTCAGTAAGCTAAGATTGCTGTGATGACTGGAAAAGTTCACCAAGCTTTCACATGCACACAGAATAAACTGCATATCATCTACCACTGGCTTCAACTGCAAGTATGTGGATGTGATCACAGACATGACACTACCAATCAAAAGCTCTGGCTGCATGCTGAAAGTCTGTTTCCTGCCATGCCACATTGAAATCTATTGACTAAGCGGCACCAGGGACAACCTTTTCACAACATCAATAAAACTAAAGACTTGCTTTGGAAACCAAATAGAGGAAATCTTCACCAAAGTGGCATGACATTCAAAGCTACTCTCACTCCTGAAGAGTTTTCTCTGACGCATGTTGAACAACTTTTCACTTGAATTGTATCCTCTCGCATGCAAACTGTGACAACCTCCCCACCAAGTAATTAGAAGCTGTTTATATGTATAGACAAGGTGAGAAACACTCTGCCGAAGGTGAGCCTTTGTAATGTGACTTGTTCAGACAGCTTCACAGAAAATGTCTGCGAGGAAAAATCCTCAGGTTGATCTACCAACAGGCTCTGAAAACAATGAAAACCACACATATGTAAAAGAGGTCTTCAGATAGAGAGAGTATTAGAAGCACAAGTCTTTCTCAGTGTCTGCCAATGCGCATCACAGAAAACCCCCATAGGTGCTGAGAGTCTTTTAATAATGTGAAGGGATAATTAATGCATCCACTTCCAGGGGAGACTAAAGAAAACTGCTTTGTACTCAGCGTTCAGGTTTGTGAAAAGTAAGGAGCTGTAGTCAATATTTAACCAAAGACTAAGGCACCATCCTGTGTCCGTGCTAATTATAAAGGACACCAAGACAGAAGTGATGAAATGTGGACATGAGGATACGCAGTATAAAGAACTGCAAAGTCCAATTAAGGTGGAAAGAAAGGGTTGTGTATGGCTTTTCTGCATTACATGTGTAGCTAGTGGCTAATGGTTGCGTGCTAGTTTTGGGAATACCCCAGGATGTTGTGTTTGGGTGCAAAATATTGGCGTCCATTGGCAGAAGAATTGCCTGTTCCTCATTGTAGAGATTCTACAGACTCAAGCAATGTTGTTCTGTATTTCGTGGATCATTAATCGATTATTGTCAGACTCATGTGAGAGACGTGCTAATGATGATGATACTTGCTTTATCTTAATTCAGGTGTTAACATGTCATGTTCATGTTGATCCTGCCCAGAGCACCAATATAACGTCTGTTGGTACCTCTGAAGCTTTACAGAGCCTGGATCACTTAGTCCCCCCTTTACACCCATAGGAAATTCAGATTGAAGGGAAGGGAAAAAAAAATATTTTAGTTGAACCCAGATGCTGCAGTACGAGAGGAGTTGCTTTCCCAGGTAAACTAAAGATACAGTATATGCCATTTTAAGCACTGTTATTTGCAAGTTGACTTTAAACATGCAGTTCAACTGGTTGTAGCAATTTTCTGGCCCGTTTTTCTGGTGCCATTTCTCTTGCTCTGGCACAGCGAGACGGCGGCTCCATTCTTAGTTCTGCCTACACAGCACTGATTGGTTCTGTTGTTTTTCCAACTGCCACTCAATGAACACAATATCAGACACACAAAAGTAGAGATGTGGGTGGCACTTCAGAAGTCTGGAACCGGGGAAAATCAAGCATGGATAGGTTTCCAACATCACATTATTTTGAAAATGTATATTGTTTACCGTGAAAAGGAAACATCAAGAAACAATCACTATCAAATTGGCAAAAACTCTGAACAATTGCCTGTGTTTTTTTTATGTAACCATCATTTTTACTGTAGGAACAGGAAGAACAGTCCAACTTATAATGGGCTTTAATGCCATTTTAATAGCACATTGATTTAAAAGTGTCCAGTGCACAACAAGGATTTAACTTAGATGAAAATACCTAAATAAATAAATAAATAACAGAAAGTTGGCTGGGATGGATTATCTGTCACAAGCAAGTCTGCAACTTGATTTTCAGACTGCAAAGAGCAGAATGTAAACAAGCAGCAGTCTGAAAGAAGCCGCTGTTCAACAGCATTAAGCAAACTGACATGTTCTTCAAATAATTGGTAATAGTTACAATACAAAGAAAAACTTGAACAAAATATGACTTCCATGCTGAAGTTCCTTGTCCACCTGACAAATCCTGTTATCCAATTGACTGAAAACTATTGCATACATTTTAAACTCTACCTTGCTTTATAGTACAAAAAATATATTTTCTCTCATGGAAAGTTGGGTGATTTTATTGTGTCCCTTTTTTGAACTGAGCAAGGTATCGACTGTGCTATTTAAAAAATCAACTTTTTTTTTTTCCACACAGACAGCCGACAGTGACATATTGAAAAATACTACTTATCTGTGTGATCAGTAATAATTCAAAGACTGACAAAGAGTTGAGGGCACAGAAAGCACTTGAATACATTTATGACTTCCTGCCTGAATTAGATGTCACCACAAATGACAGTATTCAATATTTAATGTAATGACATAACCATTAGAGAAATATTGTATCTTCCTCGCCTTTTATCAGCTCAAACATTTTTGCTGGATTATCTAAAGGATATTAGTCGTGAAATAGCTCTGGCCTTAATTTTGACACCTTTAATCTGACTTTAATTTTCATGGATGATAAAAAGGTTTAAGTATGTTTTACTGTTTATACAGTTGTTCTGAGTAAAGTTTGTGGTTGTGATTCTCGTTAAGGAGACCCTTGTTACTGTATTTGGATTTGAAAAACAAAGGACTTAATATGTCTCGAATGAATGATACCTCTAACTTTTTCCCCTCATTTCCTGCAAATGTAAAAGTTATCATCCAGGAAGACAGTATTCCCTTCAAGTTTTTCTGTGATTTATTACAGCATCTTTCCCTTTTTTCATTATAATTACAACTTTAATACAAATAGAAGTACACTGTGCTTTGTATTGCAGCTCAGTCGTAGGATATTGTTATCAGTGATGTTAATCTGCTTAAACATTCATTCATTATATTTTAACCACCTATCCAAACCGGGTCCACGGGGTCTGGAGCCAAACCCAGCTGACATTGGGCGAGAGGCAGAGTACACCTTGGTCAGGATGCCAGTCAGACGTGCAAAAGTATCTGCAGAAGCAAGGACACATTGTAGAAATAATGGCTGGCTTTGCATCCATAAGTTATGTGACTCCATCTCTCTAGCTGCTTTTTACATAGCATTGCCAGAGTAGCTTTGTTGCCTTAACCTCAACAAACTGCGACTGTTTTATATATTTATTGATATGTTTAAAACATGACTGTTGTGCTAAGGTATGAATGCATGTTGATGTCCTTCTTAGTATTGTTAATTTTTCTATGGCGCATATTGGTGAGTAAGAACAAAATAACACCACAGTCCTCACACTGGGAATATATTGCTCATCACTGCAAGTATGCATCCAAGGCCACATGGTGTCCCCTTAAATATTTAGTTGAAAACTATAGTGAGTTAATTATAATAAAAACCATCTCCATTCATTTTCTTCTACATCTCTTTTAATAAAGTCTTTCAATTAGTTGCATTCATCATATTTCAAGAGACCCCGGGACCTGAGGTCAGATAAGACGTTGAGGATAATGAATGAATAAATGAATTAATATTGAGAGAGGTCTTATATTAAAAAAGTAGTGGAGTTTAAGAGTTTAAGAAAATATTATGAATCAGCCTCAGTCAAGTCAACTCAGTTTTAGATAAAGAGTCAAATACCGCAAATCCCAGATTTGCTTCAAGGGGCTTTACAATCTGTACATCATACCACACCGTCTGTCCGTAGACCTTCAGGTGAGGAAAACTCCTCAGAGAATCCTTCAGACAGAGTAACAGAGGAGGGATTTCTATCCTCTCCCAGGAATGGACATCGGATAGGGCTGTGTGAACAAAATAGACGACATAATAAAATTACAGTATTGACAATCAATATGACAAATTTAAAGACAAACTGTAATTATATATGAAGAAAATGTATCCAGGAAAATGATGAGCCACACAGCCGCCTCTCCACCGTGGAGAACTGGAGGACAGACAACACAAACACAGTGGAGGCAAAGCTCGAGCACACCAGGTGAAAGAAAACAAAAGAACAAACACACAGAGGGAGAGAGAGGCAAGGACGACACATGCACCGAGGAGAGAGAGAAGGAAAGGAGGAGAAGAGGAAAGACTGACTCGCCTCGAGGACGGAGATCCAGGTCCACACATTTGGATGAAGTACTGACAGCCTGGAGAAAGAGGGGCGCCTGATGGTCCAGCACAGTGAAGGCTGAGGAGAGACAGGGAAGAAGACATAGACATAGAGAGAGAGAGAGAGAGAGAGAGAGAGAGAGAGAGAGAGAGAGAGAGAGAGAGAGAGAGAGAGAGAGAGAGAG
>JAOWBC010000049.1:12581657-12602084 GCA_028566105.1 Hypoplectrus providencianus | reverse complement strand
AAACACAGCTCTGGCTTAAAGCAGTGATAAGCTCCATTTAAGAAGTATGTGTGTGATTTAATAAATACCCAGCCACCCACATGTTGGACTATTTTTCTGAAGGGCGGAGGATAAAAAGAGGATAGAAAATACAACTAAATGTTTTACTTGTCCAATCAATAATATGTTTTATTCTAAGAAAAATCTATACTGCTTTAAGTCACACAACTTCATTATGGGTTATTGTAATAGACTCATTTATTCGCTGTCTTGGTACAGTTTTTTGTGTGTGTGTGTGTGTGTGTGTGTGTGTGTGTTAAGATCATGAGCTTCTGGGGCTTTTCCCAGCTTGCAGAAATGAGAAAAACTCATTCTCTATATTCTCTATAGGCAGTTTAATGCCTCTGATGCAGGCAGTATCCTGTGGCTGTCACAGGAGAATGTATAAGGCGATTCACACACAAGTCCACAAACAGATAATATGGCCACTAAACGAACTTTAAACCTGTTTTGTACTGAACAACATTAGTTATTGAAAACTGGAACGATTTCCCCACTCTAGATGTTTGACTAAATGATCACTTGTGTAAGTTCCACAGTCTGCAAATAATCAGGTGACTTTTCTTCTGCTCTCAGCGTGCAAAATTAATGTGGCATCCAGTGTGATATTACAGAAAGGCAATGACTGCAGGACTTCAGACATCAGAGCCACAGAGATTAGAAGTGATGGATTTTCTGTTCTCCCCCATTTAGCATGCTTGTGTCCTTGGTGGGCACGCCATTAACAGTTGACTTAGATGAATAAATGCCCACACAAAGCAGCAAAGAAACACACTGCTCTATGAAAAGCATAAAAATCTGCTGTGGTTTGGCCAGTATGAACATTCACTGAAATCACATATTTATGTTTTAGAGTACGCGCTCTCTCAGGTGCCACAAAGTGAATGTGTCAATGAGTTCGTCTGCTTTTATTTATTGCCCATAAATTTCTCCTTTTCTAAACTGGTGATGGCTGTAATGACATCCTCTGTCCACAGGGCAGAGTTGATCTTTACATTCTGCAATCAAGGTGCTATGGTGAGACTGATAGAGATGTCTCCATAATGATAACAAGAATTAAATAAAGTGAATGAACCAGAGTTCCAGTCTGTATCACTGGCTTTTATTGTAATCATAAATTTCTTTCTTGCACTGAAAGACATGTGTTCCCAGAGAACGTAGGCACACCTGCTCTATGACTGGCTGTAATATCCAGGCAGTTAAATTTAATGGTGTCAATGTCAGGCATGACTATGATAAGGGTGACAAAAGCAGGAATAAATGAAAGAAAATAATGCCTCATGATTGCAGAGGAAAATGAAATAGAGCAATCATTAAACACTATACAATCTGTCTGGAATTATACTCCGGGTGAGGACCTGTAGTACTCAGTCAGTCCTGGCTGCTGTATGCATGTCAGCTTTTGTGGTGTACGACATATGTGTGTGCATATGTGCACATTTGTGGATGCTTCTGAGCTGCTGAGTGCAAGCTAGAGAGTTGTTTTGACAGTGAAGCTGAGCTTAGAGGAATAACACTCAGCCTGTGTGTCAGGGATCGCTCTTAATTACCTTCAATCTGAGCACCACTGTTTGTTTCACAGACTAATGACTTCGATGGGGATTAAGCACTTGGCACTGTGCTAATTAGCCTGCTAGCACTCCCTGGGCATCCCAACGTGAGCCTCAGACAAAAAGCCATCAGCCACCGGAAGGCACTGTCAGTTTTTTTTTTTTACCTCCCCATTAACACACCCATCATTCAGACATGTTGGGTGGATGGTTAGATGAACAGCGTCCTGCTGAGGAACACTTAACGGTCAGGGAACAGCATGTATGCGTCTGTTCAATGTCGGAACAAGTGTTCAGATCCTGAGCTCAAGCAGGCGCGTGCAGGGGCAGTGTCTGAGGCTTATTAAGCACCTTTGCCCCTTGATGTCCAAAGTGACCTTTACAAAGTTTATTTGTTTATTCATTTTTTAAAAATGTTTTATTAAATTAAAGGCCTATAAGTTGACAGTTATGTTTAAAGTGACCTGGCTGTCATATTTACATCACATGATGACCTGTAGCAGGTGAAAGGTCAACATAATTAAGATTAATTAAGATTTCCTTATTAGTCCCACAATGGGGAAATTCAGCCTCTACATTTAACCTTGAACACACCAGTGAACGCACCATGCTCAGGAGCAGTGGCCGCCGCATTGTCGTGTTTCCTAAGGAGCATGTGGGAGGGTTGCTGGGGGTTCAGGTGTCTTGCTCAAGGGGACTTCAGTCCTCAACCTGTCAGTCCTGGGATTTAAACTGTGTAACATGTCCTGACTGCAGGTTCCTCTGCTAAACAATAGCGCTCACAGTGACAGGCACCTGCATTAACCTCACCGCTGTGCAGTGGTTGATGTCATCGCTCGGTTCGTCTGAACCCTGAAGCCGTTGTGTTGTTGCTGATGTTCAGCTGTGTTGAATGAGTCTGTGCAGGTCTCCTTGCAGCTTTGAGGACTTTGGTCATTCTGGATTGACGTGAGTTTAATCTTTCAGTGATTATACTGATCATTATGACATGTGCTTTGTATGGTGAACCATCTTGACATTCTAACTGATGTGTTTTGTTGGTATCACACTCGTGTAATACTTTGTTATGACTATTTGGCCAAAGACAATGCAGTTTACTGTCAGTGATTCATTTTTTCAGCTTGAGGTTATCAATATCTGAAAAACTCACTTTTTATCAGTGTCTCTTAACTGAGTTGAGTTTAGAGTCTATTGATCCAGTGCTGGAGGGGTTTCTTGCTTCTGCATGCACTGGGTGCTGGTATTTTGGGTTTTCTTATATTTGGCGTATTGCATCTTTTATCACACAAACAGACGGAGCAGCTTATAGGACGGGCTGGTTTTATAGTGGAGGTAAAGAAATACATACTTTAGTATTTAAAATGTTACACTGGTAAGCTTTAACCTATAATTTGATGTTGTGTTTTACTTTCTGTAAAAATGTTTGTTTCTGTTGTGAAGCTGGATATTTTACCATGAGGGTCTATATGGGGACTCACCTGCTTTTAGAGCTTTGAAAGAACTGCAGTTTTGGCGGTTCTGCATCTTTTCTTTTCTTTTCTTTTTTCTTTTTTTTTCTAAGGTTTTGAGGTTGCTGGTAGTTCCAAACCTCAGGACCAGATCCCCACCAAACAACCACTCCCACAGGCTATGATATGATTTAGGGGTAGTCATTAGAAATCAGCAGCTCTAAACTAAACAAATTCCAACAACCACTGAGTGGTCTGATAATGACCTGTAAAACTCACCAGCAGGTGGACTAGACCCCAACTGCCTCACTTTATGGGCTGATTGCTGCTTATAATGCTTCTTTCAATCATGCGATAACGTTCCAAACAGGTGGTGAACGCTGATAAGACGTCTGCTTTAAAAATACAGAGCTTATTTGTTATTTGGAAGGTGTTACATGAGTAACATTGATTGCTATGATTTTAGAGGAGATCTTGACTGCCTTTTTACACCTTTATAATAGGGCAAGTTGAGTGCCAACAAAAATCATGTGCAAGCCAGGGTGTTATAATTGAACCCAGTAGGAATTAGATGGAGTTTTTAGTTTGTTTAAGAAAGTTTCTAGAAGTCTGACTGTGGTTTTATTTGCGTTTGATTCTTTTTGGGCTAAAAACAACCAAAAAAAACTTGAGTTTTTCAGGGATATCCTCCTAACGATCAGCAGGATTGACTTTGTCCTGCGTGTGTTTATTTTTTGTGTGTCTGTGAGTGGGTGCGTGTTTGTGAGTCATCTTTATCGGCACAAAGTCAAAGTCAATTCATCAGATATCAGCAGCGTGAATGACCACAGAGCTCTGTAATAATGCATTGATGATCAGGTGATAATCATTGGAAAAATGTCTGTAACTTGGTTCCTTTGTAGGGCTCCTTCTTAACAAGGTCATTTGTTATTAAAATTATATCACAATCTCATATCCATTTCAAGTTGTTCCTTCTGTTCTCCCTCCTGTGTTTGGCTCTCTCATCCTGATCCAGCTGCTATCTCCCATCTACAAATAATTAACAATTAATTCTATCTTCTAAACCTAATCACATCAACGTATATTGAGAATTTCTTACATTGTTTAACTTCAGAAGGAAAAGAAAAACATTTCCCCCCCTAAGTCCTTTGATTTAATTACTGCTGTGCTGTGTTCTGACCCTCAGGAGAGCCTATAGATTAGGCATCATAATTAAGCAAACCAACAAAAAGAAACTGTTGCGCCAAATTAGAACAGTTACAGCCAAAGTTCAAAACTGCAGGGCTTAATTAAGCAATAAATTATTTTTTATATGTCTTTTTTCCTATTGATTTGCATAGTGCTTTGCTGTCTGGAAAAAAAAACAACAACTCTGTTCTATTCTCATATCTTCCAATTAAATTTAAATAGTTACCTGTAAACACACTTCTCAGAGATAGGTAGCTGGCTCTTGTTGCAAGCCATTAGTGTTTGTTTCAGAGAGAAACTGGGAAACAGAAATGAGCATGTTTAATTCCTCTATCAACACTGGCAGTATTTAGTGCTGTGGGGCCAGGGTAGCCAAATGAGTTGTGCTGAGACTTTTGATCTAACCACAGACAAACATTTTTGTTTTTAATGAGGCAACATGACGTATACTGTATGCAAACCGGTGTAGAAAGCAATTGAAACATGATGTCATCTCTTACGGGGCAAAGTGGAGAAAACTAGTCAACCAAGGTAAATGAGCCATGTGCTTTATATGGAGAGGAGAATCCCTATTGAAATAGAAGTGATATTGGAAGCATTTTATTGCTTTAAAGGGAAAGTTCAGATTTTTGTAAACAGTGTACTTTAAGGTGCTAAACCATAGTCAGAGTACAGGCCGGGACACCAGCACACATAAGCTTAACAGGGAAAGTGAAGCAGTTCTCTCTGCAAAGCCACCAGACTTCTTTTACAAAAACAGGATGGCCTGCTCATGTCATTAGATGGGCTGCTATTTAAATGCTTAATTTAATTTATTGTATTATTGTGCTGGCTTCTCATGGTTGTTGTAAGTAAAGAAGGAGTGAAGGAGGGCGTAATGTTGTATAAGGAGCAACAGCATATGAACAAGGAGGAAGGTTTGGGTCAGGTGCATTTTTAGCAGTTTACTGCAGGTGTCTAAACCACTAATAGTTGCCGTTTTTCTGTTGCAATGCTACGTGGCACCTTAAACATTACATGCAAAGACAGGAATATTTTCAGTGCTTTATTTGGTGTCATGTTTGTAGCAGAAATCATGTTTATGTTTGGCCTTCAATTAGTTGTCATTTTGAACCAAAGCTTTCTTTGCCCCTATGGATGTACCAAACAGCAAAAGAGCCATCAAAAAGAACTCTACATGTGACGTAAGCGTTGCGGTGAATCTGCTACCTGCTGCTCAGGGAGTGAGAATGAAAGGTGTGAGCTGTTGTTCCCAGTGAGCATCCTTCCTATTCTGCAGCATTTTCACCACAATGCTCTGGAGGAGACATAACTGCACTATCTGTCAATTAAATAGTCTGTAATCCGGGAAACCATGCTGCTGTCCACCTGCTTCACTTTGAGATTCGGCCTGAGGGGCCGGATGGCCATGAAAGCAGTGCAATCAAAGAACATGATTGCCGTCATGCAGCCACCTCTCTGGGTGGGAACCACCCCGTGGAGCTGCTAGGTGATGAAATTGCCCTTAATCATTATGATACTCCGAATGGAAAGAAAACACTCAATCTACTGTAAGAGATTGTTTTTGTTTTTTTTTTGTTTTTAATGTGTATAGACAGTTTCATTCAGTTTCTCTAGACTTAACTCCTATCTAACTGCATAGCTGAGGCTTGACATGAACTTTCAAAAAAATCTAAATAAAATATATTGTTGTCATTTAATATATATTTGTGAGAGCTGAAATTGATTAATGTGGAAATTGATTCATTGGAACTTTTCACTTTCACTTTTTTTTCTTGTGTTCCCTGCTGTCCCAATTCTCCAAAAACGGCGCACTCTCATCAGGAAATAGTGGACTGCTCGCTCTAACCTTCCTTTCCCAGCGTACAGCAGAAGCACAGCAAGATAGCAGCAATCAAACACATCATTTCAGTAGCGTTTGCTCAAAACGAGTCTTTGATCGCTCATTGAAGATGGAGTTTTTCTTGGCTAAAGTGGCTATGGCTGAATTGACTGTTTTCCTTCAACAAGATCAACAAAATATTACAATTGTTTCAATAGAATAATCATTCAATAACGGCACTTCTGCTCTATAGTCAAAGTGCATGTTCATATCTTTTTATTTTTAGTTATCAGTATCAAAAATACATATAGTACCATTTGTTATGTCTATCTTAATCGATTGTTTTGGTGTGAGTCTTTTAGATATATAGATGCTTGTTCTGTCAGTTATAATGTGACTATATGGCACTTTGCCTTTGATGCTCAAAGCAGCAGGACATGCATTTGAAAAAATGACCATGTCTTTTTCCAGAGACGTATACCCGGTCATGATAATCTCCAGACTGTGTTGCAAACAGATTTATGCAGTACAGTTAAACATGCAAATAAGAACTTTTGATATGGTGATAGACTGTCCCCTTTAAGCCTTTTTGAAAAGCTAAGAGGTCTTATCAGATGTGGCACAGTGTTCCTAAAGTTCCTTAACTTAGTTATTATTAGTTAGTAATTATTAGTTATTATTACACAATGATCCATTAGAGGCTGTGGTTTACAGGGATTTAACTGATTGGCCACTTAATTAGGTACACATTGCTGTTACCAGGTTGAAACCTCTTCTGCCTTTGAAATGCCTCATTTCTTGCGTAGATAACCAGAGAGCTGGAAACGTTCCCCAGAGATGGAGTCCACACTGACATGAGAGCATCGCAGCTGCTGTAGACTGGTCAGCTGCAGATCACATCATGTGAATCTCCTTCCACTACATCCTAAAAGTGCTTTAATGTGCTGAGATCTGGTGACTGTTGAGACCACTGGAATACAGTGAACTCATTGTCCTGTTCCAGAAACCAGTCTGAGATGATTTGTCCCATGGCGTGTTTTCCTGCTGGGAGTCGCCATCAGGAGTCTGTACGCTGTGTTCATTAAGGGACGGACATGGTCAGCAACAGCGCTCAGGTAGGCTGTGGTGTTTAAACAATCATCAGCTGTGACTAAGAGGCCCAACGTGTGCCAAGAAAATACCCCCCCACACAAATGCACCACCAACACCGCCAGCCTGGACTGCTGATAAGAAGCATGATGGATCCAGGCTTTCATGTTGTTTACAACTAACTCTGACCAGAACATCTGAATGTGACAGCAAAATGAGCCTCATCATATCAAGAAATGTTTTTACAATCTTCTCTTGTCCAATTTTGAGGAGCCAATGCAAATTGTAGCCTCAGTTTTTCTGTTTCCCATCTGACAAGAGAGGCACAGAGAACCAGAACCAGCCTGGGCCCATTATGGCCAGTGAGTGTAAACAGCTACAGGGGGAAGTTAGGTCCAATGTGCTAATGGTAATAATGTATAATCTTAACTGTTTTAAAATCACTGTAGAACACAGCCTGTTGGACTCCAGCTTTAATGTCATAGTAATCTCCACAGAAAAAAATCATTTTTGCAACAAACACCCAGTAGGCTAATACCTATAAACACATTGGTGTTGAAACAGGTTGCTGAAATTGCTTTACCTGAAGAATTTCCTTGGATTGCCATTATTTGCTTACAGATTTGTGCTGCGTATGACTTGTATGAGGGAAGAGGGAAAAATCAATTACTAAAGCTCCAGAAGGTTTGACCATGTATTTCTGTGAAATTTTAAATGTCACCTGTGGACACATTCCTTCATTGACATCCTCTCCCCGTGCTCCCTTTTTCATGAACACTATGACGCCTGTGAAGAAATACATTTTAGTCTTCTTTTTTCTCTCTTATCTTCAAAATGATTATTTTGTCTCATCAAAGCCAGCCCCTCAGTTAAATCCACTGCTGTAATAGACTTATTATGTGAGCCCACCAAGGTGGTGAATTCTATTTCTGTCTCTTCCTGTGAAATTCATATTCATTAATCAGAACCTTCTTTGAGGCTTTAGAAATACAGGTGACTTTGACTGAAGCAGCAGCCACAGAGGATATGTGGTATTTTAAATTGGATAAGCCACTATGAATATATACATAGACATTTATGCATATAAATTTTCATTACATTCTTATTAAACAGAAGATATCATCTGGACATGAGGATCAATAATAGAAACTACTTGCTTAATATATGCTCACAAAAAGGGGAAAGAAAGTTCAGTGCAACAGACATTTATATTCTCCATATGCTGCAGATCAGGGTCATTTAAATGCTTGGAAATCAATTAAAGCTATAATTACTTATTAACAAATGAGACTTTACACAGTGAATTTATTGGCAGGAGTATTTAGTCTTACTGATTGTGATTGGTGACTTCATTTATTACATCTCTTGATTTCACAGTAGCTGGCCAAGGTCACTTTTAATCTTTCAAACACTTGCAGCATAGAATTTATGTCATTCACCCATGTACAATGTCAATGTCAGGTTGAAATGAAACTCTCAGTTGTAGAGCTGAGGACATTTCCTCAGTCATCCATGAGGTTCCATCACTTCTACTAGCTTGTGAGAGGTCAGTGGCATTTAAACCTCCGGGGATGTTGTCCACATAAGGATGTCACATGATGAGAGACGCCTGTCGTGCTGTTAGATTTTCAATGGGAGTCAGAGGTTAAGGTGTGAATTGTTGTGCAATAATGTGGAAAGTGGTGACACCAAAAACAGAGGGACTTCTGGAAATTGGATGATGTACTGTTCTGTCAGTGTGTGTGTGTGTGTGTGTGTGTGTGTGTGTGTGTGTGTGTGTGTGTGTGTGTGTGTGTGTGTGTGTGTGTGTTGGAGAAACACACATTGATTTCCAGCTGGGAAGTGTGCATGGGTTTCCTCTAAGTCATCCAGTTTCTTTATTTCAAAAGCATGCAGGTCTGATGAATAAACATAATGTTTCAATGGTAAATAGTGGTCAAAGGTAGAAGTTTACTAAAAGTAGTAATACCACTATATAACTATACCAAGTAAAGCTCTATATGCACACACACGTACGCACACACACAAACATTCACACACCAACATGTTTTAATTGCTCAGTGGATACTGTATTGCAAGAGCATTGTAGCAAAACCAATTAAATACAATGTCAATGAACATTTAGCACAGGATATGTTAATTAATAACATTTTCTCATTATGTTGATAGAAAAAAGTAATCCAGGCACCATTATTCTTATGAAACATATTTTCTGTTGACAATTAGTAGCATATAATTTGTTTTACTAGAAGACAAAGTTGCTTTCATAAAACTTTAAAGGATTCTTCAAACCCCCAATATTACTATGTGTGTATCCGCTTCTCATTCTGTATTAGCTTGAATTCTTGAAGAAAAGTTAACTTAGTAAAGACAAGCTGTATTTTACAACAGGAAAATATGACATTCTTTTCGCAGAAGTAGTCTGACTGGGTGATATCCTGCTCACAGAGCTTTTCCTGAGGTCACTAATGAAGTGAGAAGAAGTCTCATTTTGTATTGATGTAGATAACACCAGAGCTCTTTAGCAAACAACTTTTTTGGACCCCAATTGGACTTCTGTAGATCGTGGGGATAATTGTGCTTTTAGCCACTTTTTCCAGATGCTATTCTCCCTGGCCTTCTGCTGTCTATCTCACAGGAGCATCATCACTGCATCCTGAGCTTAGCATCGCCGAATACAATTGTAATTGGTTTCAAGAAATAGGAAGGAGCATTTTCCCTGATCCCAGAATGATGATGGGTGGAGCCTGACCTTTCTCCACTGATACAGCACTGTGGAGATAAGTTAGTGTTTTAAATAGGAAGGTCTTCCACATGAATGCATGTGTATGGGGAATAGTGGGCGTACGACTGGATAACTGACTTTACTGATTTTACTGCACAAGTTGTGTGAGACTTGAATGTTTTTATATAGTTTTGCTAATGTTGAACACTGCCCACGTTCACTGCAGTCCACCGAGACTGAATGGTTAACTGATGTATAAATGGTCATATGAAGGCCAAAGTATTCCTTTAATCACCTCAACATCTCTGGAGCAGTGGTTTTCAAATTTTATGTGTACAAGCCACATGAAAATGAAAGCCAAAATACCAAGGCTAACCTGTATTCATATTGATGCAAAACAGCCTCCATAACATGTTATCACTCTTAAGACTTGGAAACCATTGCCGTATAGAGAACACAGAAATCAGTAAACTGTCTTTGGTTTAATCTCTATACGACAGGGTTTCGGTTGATTGAGGAACCTTGGGTTACAAATACAATATACATGATACAATACCAGTTAAATGATATTAAAATGGGCATATGCATCTAAAATGATAACCTTGCTGTTTGTCTTTTTGTCTGTGGACACTTCAACATAACGCATGCAAAGTGGAGTAGAGAAATATCACACTCAAAAGTGCGAAAATGAGATTTTGATATGTGAACACAGCCAGACAGTTTATATAGAAGATCAGTATGCAGTCACAAACAGTAGCGAATACAGTAGCTTAAAGGAAAACAGTAAATAAGACTGGAGGCTGCCAGATGCAACAGCACCAATTTATTATTTGCTCAAAGGCACTCCCATTCAATAAAGCGCATTAGGTGCCAAAAGCAAACACAAAAAGCTGTAAGGAAAATTCTTGTTTCGCTTTTCCAGTCTGATGCTGCCTGAGGAAGAGAAGAGAGCCTGTAAAGCACCACCACATGATTTATTGTTCTCTGGGTAACATCCAATTAGATATATAAGAATTCTAACAGCTTTTAATTTACAGGGACTTTTCCTCAGTGTTGTGTGTAGCAGCCTGAGGGTGCTGAGCATTGGGACACACTGAGGACTGTATGACTGTGCAGCAGGATATGTGGCTGCTCACCTGACGGCTCCAAAAATCCAAGCCAGAAGGCTGCATCAAGTTTCCTTTTTATAATAGCCAACATTATACTATGGCAGATCAAAAAAAAAAAAATCATTACATAACTGTAGCTTCAGATTTCTGTGATTAAACAGTTTGAGTTTTGCATCACTGCAGGGGAAATCATATATGGATGGTATGTTCATGATTTCACATGCACAGTAAAATCTGACTGGACACGAAGCTCAACACATGTTGTGCAGTCATTAGGTGCATGTCAAAGTCAAGGAAGGCTGAATTTTACAGATACTATGTCAACAACAACTCCCAAAGGATGCTCTGCTGTCAAGGATCCATAGGATCCTAGAAGATAGAGTCCTTCTTTCAATTAATCACCAGTCACTGGTCTTGAAAGCTAGTATGCTTTTCCCACAGTTGTTGAAGGTAGGACCTGCTCAGTTTCACAGTGACACACCTGCACACTTGTGTGCATTTGTGTGTTATATCAGTGACTGGAAGAATCTTCCCTTGCCTCTGTAGAATATGTCTTCGAATAACATGTCCTATCAGGGCCCCATCCTTTACTTTGAGACACAAATTTTGAACACCTTTATTTATTATTATTAGTAGCGCCACCTGCTGCAAAGCTGCCAGTTAAATTGCACGTGATATTGCCCATGTATTATATGTTATTTGGCAGTTCCTATTCTGTACTTATTGGACTTCAATGTAAAAAAAAAAAAAAAAGAAAAAAAGAAAGAAAGAAAAAAAGTCGTTATTATTATTATTATTATTATTTCTTATTTCTAGCATATATGCTTCTATTGTTTGTGTTTGGATTATTGTGATTGTATTATATTATTATTATTATTATTATTTTATGATTAGGAGCAGTAGTTCTAGCAGTAATATTTTATCACTGCAACTGCTAATATTTGTCCTTATTTACATGGACAGGTAGGTGGCGAATGTGCAGTTGTTGCGGATTGGAACGCCCCCCGCTGACGGTCGTGTTTTCATCCAGTGTGCATGCTGCTGGAAATTAGTTTGAACAGGTCAACGCCGCAGGAAACAGAACACTAAGCTATTCGTCTTACATTAGAATACTGGCGTGCCCCAGCTCGCCTCCTTCGACGTGTTTGCTGTCTTGCAGAAAGGCAGCGAGTTCAGGAAACAACGTTTGAGACTCGGCCCGGTGACCGAGGTTTGGGGCGTCGCCTACACTCCGCTCAGACCAATCGGAGTTCACGGTGAAACTTTGTAAACATCTCTCACGCTGATTTAAAGCTCTTCTGCTGTATTTACTACAAAAGGGCGCTACGGTGCTGCAGCAAAGTGAACCCAAGGTGCCAAAACAGGTAAGACAGAGTTGTGTGGGTCACTAGTTTTTATTAAAAATGTGTGTTTGTGTGCTGTGTGTGTGTGCGCGCGCCTGGGCGTTTGTATGCGTGTCCTCGTGACTCGTAGTAAGTAGTAGTAGTAGCGTAGCTGGTACAAAACAGCTGTCATGTACGCTCGTGGACCCAGTGAATCAAACAAACGTCGTTGTTTTTTTTATTTAACACGAAAAAGAATATGTAACGACACATTTCAACGTCTTCGTATAGCGAAAAATGAGCCTCAATGTACCGAACGACGTCGCCACTTGAAGTTAAAGCAAAACGTTAAATTGCCGTCAAAACAGAGCCCGTGCAAGTCTCTGTTGCACTATAACTGCCTCCTATGCTTAAATATTGGCTGTTAGATTGATGAAACATTAATTATCAGGTTTGGCAGGTTTGTTAAATACTGTTTATCAACAAATGAGGGTGTAAATCAGTAAAGAGAGATGTGACCCTGTGCAAAGCAATCCTATAGGCCTAGTTGTCCTTTCTGTCTACATAAACACCAGAAGTAGATCCATGATGTTGAATGTATAGAAATGACCTGATGGTTTAGGAGCTTAACAAGCCTGTGGATGATTTGTAAATAAGTTTCAAGTTAATGATGGAAGTGTTCAGGTAAACATCAGTCAGGATTTGCCCCCTGACTGAGTGAGACAGACCTGCTATTAGGCAGTGGGGCTGAGCAGCCTCTGGATGTGTCAGAGTGGTGATAAGTGCAGGTGTCAGAAATGGCTCTACGTGTGAGTCAAGGAAATGTGACAGCCCATTGATTCTGCAGGTAGACACCAACAGAAAAAAAAGTGTTAATGTTGAAGTGTTCAATTATATTCTCAAAGCTCCTCTGATTGTAAAAAGGTGTGCTGCTCATGACATTGCATTGCATTACATTTTCGTCTCCATCGCTCTCTCACGCCCTTTCTGTCTCGCCCACTCCCAAACTCACTCACTCACTAATTTTACGTTCATGTCAAGCGTCTAAGCTGTTCCCCTTCTTATCTGTGAGCTCCGGTGGTGCTGAACGTGTACTGCACCGTAGACGTGCCGTGGTTTGCTGCCTGCTGTTTTACTGTTCATCTGAACAGCCGTCTATAAGCTACAAAACTCTTCATTTTGAACGGATGTGGGCACAACTCTCGTTGTGGAACGTCAACATCTGCATGCTCTGTGTTTCCTCAGCACGCCCACCTCAGCTGAAGGAGGGGTTGAGGAAGAAGGGGGAGGGAAAAGCTTCCTGTCAGACTGGCTGAGAAAACTGAATCGGCTGAAGTTTTGGCAGGGACCCAGTCCTGGCGGTGGCGGTGGTGGTGGTGGGGGGGGGATGACTTTATGCATGCAATCATGAAATCTCTACACCGTAACTTCTCTGGAAATGTGACGCACTTCTTTTGAGAACATTTGTGGTTTCTGAGAGTTTATCTTGATTGTACCGTGTTAGTGGGTTTCTATTTTGAAGAAATGCCTCTCTCGTGCAGCGCTCGCTACTCTTTCACTATTAGACAAACAGCTTTCAGTAAAAGCTTAACAGGGTGATATCCATTTGCAAAAGTCCTTGGAGCGTGAAACACTTTAAGGTATTTTTGGCTCGGTTTACTGGCAGTTTTTGTCCTCTCTCTTATTGTTTTGGATGTAAACTGACACTGTAGCAAGATGTTAAAAAATGTAAACCCATCCCATATTGGATAAACCTCTGCAATGAGAAAAATCAGGGGTTTGGAAGGATCCCTTAATTTTCTCACTCAGCTGCAGAGCCAAAACTGCTATTATTACATTCATAGGCCAAATAGAAAGCAACAAAGAAGAGAAATAAACATACATATTCATTTTGGTAAGCTATTATGTTGGATTGTCATTTATAAAAACCTAAATATCAAATTAACCATTTTGTCTATATACTGAAGTTGAAAAAAAGTAGTATCCAGCATCAGCTTTTAGATTCCTTAAACTGTTTCTTTGAGTCATGTTAGAAAATTATAGTGGTTAATGTGTTTTTGCAGTTGCTTTACAAAGGCGAGTCCCCAGTTCTCATTTAGTTTACTGTGGTCATTTACTATATAACACATGATCAAAAAACTCCATGTACATCACAGACAGCTTTGACACACATCTGATGGACTCGGTGAGGTGAATCTTGTCCCTTAAACATTCAGTTATTACAGAGAATAGTATTTTCAGGTCTGGTCATGCATGTGATGCTCGTTGAAGTCATAACTTCTACCTGCGTGTCATTATTTATCTCAGGTCGTGATGACACAGCGCATGGAGACGAGAATTGTTTGTTTTCATGCTGAGAGCCGTTGACTTGCCACTTTGATGAAACACGCTGACGTCATCACTTCCTGTCACGCTTCCTAAACACAAACAAGGCGTACGTCAGCAGTGGCAGACACACTTTGGTGTTTTGGCGGTTTGATTGCTTTCAGTGCACTTGTGCTGAGAAGATGCTGTCAGTTTTTTTTTTTTTAAACCATTAACTAAGGTGCAGTTCATGTTACAGGAATACAGACAAGTGCCAAATATGAATGTGGCTCAGATAAACTTAGGGGGGGAAACAACATGAATTTATTTATAACGGAAAGAAGCAGAAAAGTGTTTGTTCTTGCAATCAACATGTTTAGTGTAGAAGTCACAGTTGTGTTTGTGATCATGTAGCAACATCCTAAATAGACATGACAGCAAAATTGGGTTATTTACGTCGATTACAGTGTGTGCAGTTTTGGTGATAAACATCAGCAGTTTCTTCACTGTTGCATATTTTTGTGTTTCCGCATTTAGTGATGAGAATCAAGCCCCTGAGTGAAAACTTTTCCCATTGTATCACATCCTTTTTTACATCCTTACAATTTAAAGAGAGTATATTTTAAAAAAGTGTCTTCATTGCCAAAGTAGGCACGACTTACTTTTCCCTTCACAATCAGCCTTTGCAAACCGAATCTTTGCAACCCAACCAAACAAAATATATATTTTTTTCTCTCTCTGTCTTCTCAGCCTCCTCACTGAGTATAGGATGTCAGGGTGTGCACAGATCCCGCTCATGAGACACAAAGGATACCAACAATGGTGAATAAACATGTGTCAGTCTATGAGGAGAACTTAAAGACGAGGTTGAAAATGAAACATCTCTTCAAAGGATGCCTGCTCATATGTTTCAGTGCAGCAGCAGGCGGAGGAGGAAGACGAGGTATAGCAGAGTCACATTTCATGTATAGATATGTCTGCTATAGAATTGGACCAGGATCAACAATGAGACTTTGCAGCTGCTCTGCAGGAAGAACATCCTGGCTTGGCTTTGCTGATTATACCAGCTTAGGAATGCAGCTACGTGGGGTATACATTAAAGCATCCGTGTCCAATAAACTGCAGGCATGTCATGTTATTACAGACTTTTTCTTTTTTTTTTGCAGCGTTGTGTGCATCTTAAGCTTCAATAATGCAGTTAGGATATTGTTTTTGCATCGTGTGCACTAAAGCACCAACTCCTCAAAGAAACAATATTCAGCAATTTTCCATTCATAAAGTGTGCATAAAATTATATGAAATTAAACTGCTGTGAATATGTCTTTCACTCCTTGGATGCCAAACAAATAACTAAAAGCCTGGTTTGTTCATAAAGCTGTGACATTGCTGTATATTTTTCCATACTGTATTTGTTTACTGCATTATGAAAAGTAGCACAATGTGTTCCTTTGCCTTCTCGCTGAGGCGTGTCTTGTTTTTTGAAGTGATCAGTGAGGTGGAAACTTTTTTTTTTCTTTTTTTTTTTGCGGTCATCCTTACTGACAAGCTGGTAGCTTTCGATAGTGAGTACAGTAAGTCAGACATTACAGCTGTTTTAAGATGTGTCTCGTCTCATCAGCAGCTGACACCACAGGGTTGCGGCATTTGAAATTCCCCTGTGTGCATACGTCAAGGCGTGTGCATTTCCCAAACAAACACTGAGAGTTATGTCATGAGATCTGCTGTACCGGATGGACTTTTTTTAGTGATAGATAGTGATGCTTCTCTTGAACAGATTTCTTTTTTACATTTAAACATATCTTGCAAAGTGATCTTCATATTTGTTGCAGTACAAGTAGATACAGAAATGCATGACAGCAAATACATATAGAAAAAGTATTTGGAGAAGGTACATTTTATAATATTACATAGATAGATTCAGTCTTAAAAACATATATGGCATTCAATCTTTTTTTTCTTCCCACACTTTCTCTAAAAAAAGTCTTGTTAGTGCTGTGATAGAATAAGTTGAATTTGCTTTCATAAATACTTTATGTTAAAACTAAATAAGTGACTAATTTTGTTAAGCATTTTAAATGGTTTCGGCTCCTTAGTTTTCTGTGTTTCAGGATTGTTTATTGGAACAGAATCAAGGTCCCAGTGCAATGTTTCACTCATCTTTGCATGGGATTATCAAGCAGTGTTGGAACAATTGTGACTTTTAATTTCACTGCAGAAGAAGCCGAATTGGATTAAGCTTCCCCTTGAGCTCTTTGGATTCTCACTCTTCTGTTTTCGGTTGTTTGTTGACTCAGTTGGAGAGAGTGTAATTAATGTTGCGATGATGTTGCCAGGGTGTGTTTCATAAATGGTCAAACTGAGACCCCTAGTGGTGTTTAAAAGAGGTGCAGTGTTCACCGTCCCATCAACATCTACTGTAATGTGATTGAACGTGTATCATTAGCTGAGTGTAACTTAATTAACCAAGCAGAACTCCCTCTTGGTGAATCAGTAATGTGTATTTTAGAAATTATAGTCGACTCACATTGTCTGGCTATCAAGACAGAAGTGTTACATTAAGACGATGTAGTGTACAGTATATGTATGACGACTCTTAGAAGCACTAAAAGTGTATTTATGATTCCACATATAATAGTTTTTTCCCAGAGCTTTCAGGTCATTCTAATACTCTAAAGTGGTTGTATCATTTTTGCATTCAACTTTATGAACTGTAAAATTTATTTAAGTATCATATACTTAAATACCACTTATTTTTTATTATAATAGATTAGAAGTGACATTTTATTCTAGAGGAATAATAAGGGGAAAAAAGTGCTTTAAGTTAAATCACCTCTGAGCTGCAGTGTTTAATGTTATGTGATAGAATGTGTGGTTCAGATATAATGTGAAATATGCCAAAACACATTTTATGCTGATAAGATATTATTCTGTATGTGATAGGTAGAGCCTATTTATTTTGTTGTTATAGGATTTAAGGGAAATTTTAGGCAAATTCAGATATTTGCATGGCATTTTTTTTATTTTCTGCCTATTTTCTATAGTATAATATTCTGTAAGTGATGAAGAAAAAAAAAAATTCAAATAAAACAACAAGCGTACCATGTTTTATCATGGGCACTGGTGTGTTCACCGTCACTGCTATGAAGCCAACGCTGGTGTTGCCCTTTAACTCTGATCATACACACAGCTGTTATTCCCATGCATCACCACTAGATAGCAGGAAAGTCATGTTGATAGAATAAAAAAAAACTGAGCATTTAAAGGTGGTACAATGTTCACTCAGTGTGACATGAGAGTTTCTTTCCGCCTCAGTTTTAAGACTTACGGAAGTAGAGTTGCCTTTATTTCACAAGACGAATTACATGGCAACAAAACACCACAATAGGGGCTGTGCATTGTTTGAAAAACTTGGATTATAATGCCAGTAAAGTAAATCATTTTTGCTATATATATGAAAAGAAGACTTTTAACTTGCACTAGTTTAAGAAGGATGCACTTTTATAATTAAACTAAAAACGCCAAAGGAATGAAATGCCACCTAAAAAACAGCTGTTTGAAATTTGCTTTAAAAAGATTTTTCTTTTCCCTTTCCCTCTCTAGAAGTTCATGAACTATGTGATCAAAGCATTAGAGAAGGAAATGATGGACCTGACTGAGCATTCAATGTCAGTTTACTGTATTTTACAGTTTAAAAGGCCACATTTTGGTCAGTACCATAATGCGTAGTAAAGGTTTAATACCAGGCCTTTAATCTATAATTGAGGCAGGTAAAAAAGTCCTTACTTTGCCTTTCAGTAGATTCCTAACACACCTTTCTTCACAAAGTCATACATATCTAAAAGGTCTTTGACATTTCATCAGCATTAGAAAATTATGTTTGCAGTCTAATGAATACTAACAACCAAATCACTATGATACTTTTTTATTTATTCATTTAGCTCATGCATGATTTACAGCATTAGTTTTGTCAGAGACATTTTGAATGCTGCTGCCAGCTCACACAGCCTTGACTGTCTGGCATTAGCAATAGGACACAGACATGTCGGAGATGTGAGGGGTGCAACTCAGGGCAGAAACAGCACTAACAAGCCCGCTCCCCTGCTTATGTCTGTGTCTCTTTGAAGCCAGGCTACATGGCCCTCTGCAGGCCCCTGTGACCCCGGAGCCCGACCTCAACTTGGAAGTTTACACTAGAAGCAAAACCAATCTGGAGCGTGCTTTACGGAGAAGATGGATGTGGATTAGATGGGAATGTAGTGTGTGTGTGAGTGTGTGTGTGTGTGTGGATGTGTGCTTGTATGTGCATGCATGCACCATTGCCTTTGTGAGTTCAGCAGAGAAACAGAGAGAAGCAAACCCTGATAAAAAGTAAAGGAGACCAATTATAGACAGAGAGCCCTATTCAGAATGCTCATATACTAAGAAGGATGTAGTTTTTGAAACTCCAAACTTTTTCAGAGTGAAACCCCACGGTGAAAAGAACTGAGCCATATTGTTGCCTGGTGTTATTCCTTCATTCTGTGCTCTGAATCTCCTTGTGTAATGCGGTAGATGGCTCAGGATGCTGTGGAGTCACTTGAAGGTTAGCGGCTGCGTGTGTGTTTGTGGTGTATTTTAATTGAAAGTAAACTTCCCTTGATGAAAAGTTGCCAGTGAAAGGTGAGCTTTGTGTAGTTTTGGCAACGTGAAGGATGACAGAATTGTGTTTTCACATGCTAAGCTGCTGTGTGGCAGATAACGAACATGTGAAGGAACAGTAGGGCTGGTGTATGAGGAAGATCAAAACTTGCATGGAGGGTGTTGCTGTTGTACTTGTATGCATCTTTGTATTCTTACTCCTGCTCTGTTAGTGCATATACGTGTAGACATGTTACAGTGCACACCCACGCTCCCTCTGAAGCGCTCACACATAAACACACTGCATATGCACAGAGGTTCCAGTGTGTGGGATTACAGAGGGAGAAACAATCCCAGTTTATCAGCTCCTGCAGGGCTGCCTCCGTCCACCTCCGAGCCCCCTCTGGCTCCAGCCTCTGTTGATCTAGACATGGTGGACTATTTTCAACCCCGGGGCAATGCTGAAAGCTGTGTTTAATGTGCTGGATATATAGTTACTCCTCAAACTGTGTGTTCTGTGTGGAGGTGGGAACATGTATCCATCAAAGGCAAATCAAAGTCCAATTGCTGCTGTTTTGTTTCACAGGACCTAATGTATTGTATCAGGCAGTCTAATCTGCATTGTGTTATTGAAGTTTGCCATATATTGATCCATCAATCACATTTTGATTTTATATAAACCATTCATGTTGCCTATTTATATAGTATACAAATTAGAAACATTTGGTGCTATGATAATGACATCAATTTCTTTTTCAGTCCACTAGATGGTGCTGAGTTGAAAAGTTTGATCATATTTTCTGTGACAACCCCTATGTCCATATGCAGGGTAAGCTTAATTATAATGCATTAAACTGTGCTTATAGTGCTCTGTAATTATAGTTAGAACTAATCAGAACATAAAATAAAGCATTTTATAAAGTTTTCAAAGGTCAAGTGTCCAGACACTTTATAATTGCTCACTTACTGACATTATTTCTGCAAGAATTATAGGGTAATTATAGTAATTATTCCAATCTATTATAATGTGATTTTAGGGTTAGGGCAGTAGGCTAAGCAAAGTCTAACCTTATAATGCATTGAATATATAAATGCATTGTAGCTATTGGCTTGTATAACAATAATTGACCTTATAATTAACTGTGAAATACTTTACAATGTGCTATGATTATAAATGGCTCTAATGTTAGACTTTAATGCACATGAGAGTGTTT
>JAOWBC010000049.1:12527130-12545596 GCA_028566105.1 Hypoplectrus providencianus | reverse complement strand
CACAGAGAAGATAATATTTGCATCATGTGGACCAATGCGAACCCTCGCAGGCATACAGATGTCTAAAGCCCCCTTAATGTGTCATCATGCAAAGGGAAGGTAAACTGGACTAAGATGTTTTGAAGCTTTGTGAGTCTAGCGAGTACAGTGTATTTGGGAAACATCAGCATGATCAAAATGAAATGAAATGTGAAAATGAATCTAAATGATGTGTAAGTATAAGTCACCTTGCTCTTCATTAAACATCTGCAAAGCAGCAAGAATACACAGCTGAAGCTGATAGGAATGATCTTAATTTTGCATGTTTCTGGTAATAGATTATAGTATTGGACTAATTAAATATGTAACTAGATGAAATGCAAACATGTTTGGAGCTTGATAATGTGAACACAATTTCTAACCATTACATTCTTTGAAAATCTTGTTAAAAAAGCCAAATGACAACCTTGCATTGGTACTTGAGGACAAGTCACTTAATTTTGTGGGACACAAGTCTGGGAACCATTGATGACCATTAGTGTCTACTAAATGTGACAGCAATCCATCCAATAGTTGTTGAGATATTTTTTTTTCTCTGGACCACAGAGAAGGATAGATGGACAGACCAACATTGCCAGCCTAAGAGTCATGCAGCTAACATGACTAAATATTTTTAACTTCTGCTCGGACTTGAAAGTGCTTATTTTGAGGCTTCAAACATGGCTATGGGTGGCCTTTGCTAGAACAGTATGATGTGATCAACTGTTAATGAAAATGATGTCCTGGTAAGCCACAGATGGTGGTGAGGAGGCAGCAGAGGAGACAGGGAGCGTAGGAGGAGAGTGGGAAGAGAGGAAAGCGGGGCCGTTCTGCTGAGAGGGAGGGCAAGAGTGGCATGTGGCTGGATGGTATCCTTGGGAAAGTTTGCAGCTCACTCTCCCACTCTCTGGATCTTAGCTGGGGACAAATACCACATGGAGCTGAGAGGAAGCCCGCTGGAGTGTGCAGGGCCACGAGCACACAGGAATGTTTCACTTCAAATGGAAAATGTTCACAGCTGTTAGTTAGGCTATCTCTCTCACTCTATTTCTCCATCTCTATCTATCCATCTCTCTCCCTCTCACTGTGTCAGAGGCTTGCTGCTATGTTTAGCTCCTCTCCTCGTGTGCTTGTGATAACCAGTATTTTTAGTTCTGCTGTGGGTCAATTTTCCTTCCTTTCTGCATTTTGGCCTTGAATATGTATACAGTTTACTTGCATAATCGGTTCGACAACATGGGAGTTCTACGAGACTTTTATTGTCTTATCCTGGAACTCAGGCTTCTTTAAACATATTAGTTATCTTGTCATGTGGTTACCCAGCAGCAAAAGGACTGCAGGCCATTTTGTGCCCAAACACATCGTTAAAAAAACCACACACTTGACAATGTGTGGCATCAAAATACCGGAAGCCCTTGCCTGTCCCACAAACAAAAATGACAACAACAACAACAACACAGGGTTGCCATCCCCACATCAAGCTGTCTGGAGTCTGATGGATCTGGTTTGGCAACACAGGATCTGCACAGTTTTAGGGCTGTGTTGGTTGCAAATGAGCCCAGGCTCAATACTTCCGCTGGTTGGTGGTTCTGCCTGCCTGCCACACACATACGACCATGCAAACTGTTTTTGCATGCATTTAGCTTTAGTCACATTCTGATGTGACTGTCAAGTGAGCTATGGACTAATCTACAGCAGGACACAGCAATGCCTTAATACTTTGGTTGTCCTTTTATTTGTACATTTTAGGAAGTTTTTTTATGTAAAGAGAAGAGAAAGTGATCAGGTCTGGGGGTTCCATGGATCAGTGGCACATAAGATGTGCTGGATCACATTTCTGTTAGATAATATAGAAAAATTTGTGGAATGTCTTGCTTTCAAAATGTTTTTGAGACCTTGAAAGCAAAAAAAACTACAATCTAAAACATTAAACATTATGTCTGGTTAGTTTAGCACATCTATGTTTACTTAACAATGTATATAGTACTTATAATATAATGATGTGTGTGTTCGAACTATTCATATTAATCTGCAATGTAGACACTATAAAAAGAAAAAAGAGAACATTAAATGAGAAGGTGTATCAAAATGTTTAACTGTAAGTCCAGGAGGATAACAATCAGGCTCATCATTTACTGAGAAGTTTTTTTTATTTTCTCCATTCCTACTGGACTGTGGGAAACGCCACCCCTTAATACAACCTCCAGTGTGTTGAATAGGAACTATATTTAGCTGGTCTGTTGTTTTGGTTCACTTGTGCAGGTAATAAACTTGTACCTCAGTGTGTGCTGTGGAGATGCTTTCATTGTAATGGTCAATCCATCAGGTTGTCATCAGCTCGTTATTTTTAATTGTTTATATTCAGCGCACATCTGCAGTTTATAATGCATGTGTTAAGTTTCTTAATGCATAATGTAGATGCTGTACCTTTGTGCACATGAGAATGCAGTCTCCCATGCAGTGGACCCCCAGCGCCTACCTACACAGTCACTGTCTACGTGCACACACATATCGTATATATAGAGTGTATATATACAACACCACCCACCAAACCACCCACAAACTTACCCAGAGGCTTAAACCAGGGTTTTCTTTTTTCTTCTAAAACCACTTCCCTGCCTTTCGCTTGCTCCTGATGACGACACTCTCTTGGAATTTACTCCTTGTGCTGTTGGTGCTCTCAGAGAGGGAAAGAGACTGACTGTGTTGTTCAGATCTCCCTGTGCTGTGCAGCCACTAACCAGGACCGTTTGGTGTCTCCTTTCTTCAGACTCTTTTCTTTACCCCTCCTGTTCCCCATTTTGCATTTATTCTCTGTTTTTTTTTTCTTTTCATTTGTTCTCCTTCCTGTCTGTGTTATGGCAATTTTACATTATTTGGTTTGAAATCAGGCTCTCTGTGAACATAGGGGGTCCACCGACTCGGGGCTGCTATTGGGGCTGCGTGGGGCTTTTACACTGTGTTGCTTAGTGTTTCTTATCTGTCATTATGTCCATATATATCTGTGTACTGTGCATATGCTCTGAACTTGCATCTGCATGTGCATATTTTCGTTTCTGTGGACACTGTGCATCACAATGCTGTGGTGCTGCTGATCTTGTATGTGTGTGTCCAGCGGATGTGTGTGAGAGAGACATAGGGGGCATGCTGCAGGGTCCTCAGGAGGCCTGTGAAGGGACGGCTTCCCCCGCCTCCCTAAACCCTGGCTGGCTCTAGATTGATGGGGGAGGTGTTGCCTCTGCTCACTCATCCATCACATACTTTATTTGGGTTTTAGAGGAAAGGAAAAAGGAAAAAAGACAGAATAAAGGAAAAAAGGCTTCCAAAAATATCAGAGTTGGGAGGGTTGGGGGTGGAGGGTTGAGGAGTTGAGTAAGGGGTGGCCCCTTGTCCTGCGTAACTCTGCTCTCCTGCCCCCCTCTATTTAAGCAGATGCTGGAAAAGAAGTCTTACCCTTGTGACCCCCTGCCATTCTCCAGTCCCAGCACTGATAACAAAAGACAGATAAAGCCAAATGGGGGGGCAGATTTAGTGAAGATTAGAGGGCAGGTTTGTGATTTCCACTGAGGGTTTTGTCATGTGTGAGTGTGCATGCACATGTTTATATGCTCCTGGTAAATGTGCTGTGCCAAAGCAGATTGTGGGATAGAATGATCCGTAAGTGGTTGGTGGTCTTTGTCTTCCATCCAGGATGGGCCGGGTTCAGTGTGTGACTGGACAGTTAGAGCAGATGAGTTTGCAAGTTTACAGAAGAAACAAAGCCTGCAGGGCCAGTCTTCAACTAGTCCCACGAGATGATGAGATTTATGTAGCAACCAGGGGTAAAAACTCTGATCCGACTGCTTTACCTAAAACTTAAATAATCCAGGATTCCTACATGGGAAGTGGCTTCAGGCTTTATGACCAGATCAGCCAAATTTGATTTCTCTGGAGAATTGAAGATTCTTTGAAGATCGCACAACCTATTAAGTCTAAATGATTCTATCAACATGACTAAAAGGTCTTAATGACATGTCCTTATTGTCTTTGTCAGAAGAGCGAGAGAATTAAATTGCGAGTGAATGGCGGGACACGAAAGAAACATAGGATGAAATTTGGAACCCAAAGCTAAGCCAGCAAACTCTTTTTCCAAACTTCTATATCGGTGGCTAATTAAGAGAATAAGGGACCAAACAATAGACATATGGAGACTGTGTCTTTTAGTTGATGTTTAAAAGTTGCTTAAAGTTAAATAAGCTAGCTACACACAGCTACAGCTTATTAAATAAAAATGTAAATGTTTAAGAATTACTTTTAGTTTTTCCATATCTTTTTAAAATTTTTCGTCAAAACAAAAAGAAGCCACTTAAAAGGGCCTTAAGAGCAGCATGTGGCTCCCACAGGGCACCTTTCCCCGTGTCTTATCATTGATTTCCCCAGATTTGTGGGAGACTTAGGTATACCTATGTGGGGGACTGGTGGTCCCCCCTAGAGAAAATACTGTGGTTTCAAATAAAATATCAATGCAATCTAACAGCTTTTGGAGGAATATTATGACCACATCTGTCTCCAAAAAGTTGGAAAATCAATGATGGATAGTAAATTAAAAGAGAGAAATTTCCTATGAACAAACTACAACAATAACACGTGGGGAAAGTCATTTGGTTAGTTTGGATTTCCTGATGGGTTTAAATGAATTCGTCTTCAGTGGTGCCTAAAAAGGCTCAGATGCTGCACGTAACCCTTATATAGTAGAGAAAACCCTGTTAATGATCGATAAAATCATCACTGTCCTGATCAAAGACTCCAGCACTCTGTGCAACAGAGGCTAAAAGGTTAGTCTTGTTGACACGTTGCCTGTGGGGAGTTTTGCATCCAAAATTGTAAACACATTATCAAGATGTCGAAATGGTTCCCATTTAGACCTGGACATCTGCAGCAGCACACAGTACAGTGCAAACATATACAAGCAAACAGTCAGTAGAGCTGCGCTTTGGCCTTTGTGTGAAGTGCCTATAGGAAAGTTGGACTCCTCCAAAGGGACTATCAAATAAAGAAATCGCTGTTTCCTATTACTGCTGCTGTCAAGCTTGGAGGTGGCTTATGTAGCTTGTGCCAAAATAATACAAGCAGCATTATAAATAAATAAACAAAGACAGGGAAATGACTGCCTTCTGAAATGACACATGGTCTTTATAGTTGTAGAGAAAATAATGCAGCTCCCTTTCAAATAGGCAATGTTGCTGTTTCTGAGTCCAAACAAAGACTTTTTCATATCATTGATTGCATTGATTTGCAAGAGAGTCACCAAATCATGTTACTGTGCTTTATTTTCCCACCATGATTATTCCTTCTGCCATATGGCCAAACGAATTAAATAATTCATTTTTTTCCAAATAATAGCTGCTTTGTCCTTGAGTTGAAGTAAACCAAGCTAAATCCCACAGTTTTGTGATGTAAAAATATGAAAATGTAACAAAAAAAAGGGGGAACCAGTTTGGCTTATCCTTGCGGGTATGGGAGAGTGTTTGTTTCCTCTGAGAAGCTTTTCCAACTGCAGACCTCATGGTGGAGCCCCCAGAGGCCCTATTTGAATCACAAATGTCTTTCGTTTCTCAATCGTTCACAGGTTTTGGTCAGTTGAGGAATTTTGGGACCCATTAAAGCCTAGTGACAATGACTTTCACCCCCGGGGCCACCACAGGGGTCCGCCCCCTTACTGACCTCTCCATTGCTGTCCAGTCATAGCGCCAACGGTCCTGCTCCCAGGTTCTGATTGGTTCAACAAAGCACCCAAAACCGCTCCGGGGTCAATGTCTCTTTTCTTTCTGTCGCTCTTTTCCTCCTTGCTGCCTTGTTCTGGTTCAAGCCGGGGCTTATCAAAGACAATCCAGTTCTGTCATGTGGCCAAATCATCTTGACACCCATTTAGCATGCTCATCAGAGGACAGTTATGAATATTCAAGATGGTGCCAGGGGCCAGTGAGAGGCAGAGTCGAAAAGATGAGAGTGACAGATAATGGAATCAGGGGGTGTCTAAGACAGGGGAGAAAGAGACAAAGATGAAGATTAAATGTGTACATGTGAGTGACTGTGCAGGAGGAAGCAGTAATGATAGAATTATCCCCTAAAAAATAGAAGCAGTATCAATTGAGGGGGAAATTACATTACTTATCAATGGTAAAATGAGCATTTTGAGGCATGTGTACATATATATGACAGTCCAATGAACTGATGTGAATGCATTGTGGCTTATCAGAGTTGTACTGTGTATTTGGAGCTTCTCGTGGACAGGCATGTCTGCACTGCAGTGGTGTAAATCAGTACAAGTGACTGTTTCTTTTTAAAGCCACTGGTTTGCGCTCCCTTTCCATCTGCCAGTCTTGACAAGTGCACTGTGCAAACTGACAAAACCCTGTACCTCCGTTCTCCATATGCCTGCTCACCAAAGCTTTGCTCTAAGCACTGATGTCCACAGCATCCATCTGCGTTACATTCTAGCTCCACAATGGCGGCCAGAAGCCCCCATCACACGGCTGGTTTAGGGAGCCAACATGTGCGATCATTCCAATTTGACGGTCTGTGGAAAAGATAGGACTACACATCCACACACTGAACAGGTTAAACTTTCATGTTACAGGTTAACACATCTTCTGCTCTCAGAGTGACAGCTCTGCTGTTTAAAACCACACACCGGGGAGGCATTCTAGCACAGTTGTTTAGTTCGGTGAAATGAGGTACAGCTGGCATAATGGCGGAGCTTCTTTCCGGTATTATTGCAGAATTTCTGTGTGAATTAAAAGAAGTTCTCCGCCAGCTCTATTCCTTCTTTCTCATAATCTTTACATGCTGGGTCTTTTTTCAACAGGCCGATTTTTGCATCTCTGAAGCTTTAATTTTCTTGTGAATGTATATACATGCCTTTAATTATTGCCTATAATTTGCATTTGTTTCTGACTCTGTCTTAGCTTGTTTTTTGGTGTTGGTAATTAGAGTGAGAGGGAGGCTGAGAGGGACACACATACGCACATTATGACATTTAAAATGAGTGATCACAGAAAAAAAGTTACGGAAAACCCTTTGGCACTGCTTATGAATCGCAAGCTTTTTAAGTCCATGCTGTTGACCACTGTTTGGTTATGAATGTATTGGATCTTGTGAGAACAAGAGAGCCGAGCCAGGAAGGAGTGAGTTTGTCTGAATGAGCCTGCCTGTCTCATTGACATCGGTGTCAAAAACTTCTAGGATCACATCCAAGCTGAGACAAGTGATCATTTGGACTTTGAGAATGCGGCGCTGTTCCAAGCTTTGAAGTTTCAGCTCTTAAAGATTGTGGATGGAGACAGGAAGGGTTATCAAGGGTGTTGCATCTTTGTGAATTGTCGACATTTGTGGACCCAAATGATGTTTGTGTAGTTGTATGTTCAGCATATTTTCTGGTTGACATAGTGCGGTTACAGTCAGATGAATTTGTCTTTTGTTTCTTGTCATTAATTTTCACATTTTGCATCAACCCAAGACCAGGGTTTTCCTGCCCTCAAGCTTAACTACTGAACAGACAGAAGGAGCTTCAGTGTGATTAGGGAGTGTGATATGGTGTGAGGGAGAAGCAGACAGGTGTAGATGGAAAAGTCTAAAATAAAACAACATTTTTCACAGCTGGTTTCTACTATAGAGGACTTATGAGCACAAATTGAGAGTCCTTTACAGTTCCGGTAAACACATTTCTTCATCTCTCTGCCTGTCTGCTTTCCATCTGTTTCCCCATCCAAGGTGGATGTATGCACAGATGGAGTGTTTTTCATTAAGTGGCCAACAAACCAGTTGTGCTACTGTGGTTAGCCTGTTTTTTGACCTCTGTATGTGTATGTACGTGTGTGCTGTGTGTTTCATGCTTGTGGGATGCGGCGCCTTTGAACGTCCCTCCACCACTTAGCCTACTGTATCTCACAGAGATGAATGGGGGTCAGGGCTGGGCCACCCACTCCTCACCACACTCCCAAACCTCGAAAAAGACTACTTATAACATGCCTCAAAATAAAAAAGAAAGAAAAATGGTTGGATCCATTTTGATGTTTATGTGCAGCTAATTGGTTTATTTTTAACGCAGAAATGATCGTTTCAGTTTAGGAGTCAAGAGTGTTATTAATAGTTTGGGCCAAAGCAGCAGTAGAAGGAACTAACAGAAGGGCATGAAAATGACATGACAAACAACCAAGTACTTCCTTCATAAATAGCTTTAAAAAAAAAAACCTTTTTCAATTATGACTAAGAGTATGAATTATTGTACATAGTCATCTGCATCACCACACCAAAACACCGGTTCGTACCATCTGTAGGCTATAATGTAAGTCCATAAGTCTTCTCTCTTTGATCCATCACTTCCAGTCATGTTTCCTTCATGCAAGCGCTCTTCAACTCTGCAATTTCAGACTGGTGAGGAGGGTGTCTATCTAAAACAGTCCTGAGCCATCTGTGTCACAGGCCATATCTGTCATTATCTGCTTTTTATTGTTCTTTCTATAGTGTTGCCTCCTGCCCAATCTTCAGCAATGCGTTCCCTCTAATGAGTCACAAAGGTCTTGAAAAAGCTGCCGGCAAGTCTCTGGTGACAGCGGTAGAGATGAGGGCTGTTATCAAAAGTCAGAATTGAGTCATTTTAAAGGAAGGACCTCTGGCCCTGACAGAACTAGATGGGTTTGTCACTTGTGTTTGAGTCATAAAGGTATACAGTAATGTTGCCAGAGCTGGTGGAAATGAAAACGGCTGTAGATCATTTCAGGAATCTCTGCACCATCTCTGCTGAGTCCCTGAGACTTGCTGCACGGTATGATGAGCATGATGGTGGTAACCTGGAGGGATCCTGATGCATGAGGATCCCTTCAGGATGACTCAAGCTGCAGCCATTGTCAGTTAGCATGGTGTTTCCTGCAAACACTTGTCTACCACATTATGTTGCTCCCAATCTCTGTGATTATAAAAGCGCTGTTTGACGACAGTTTTTTAAAATTATTTTCCCTAAGAAGAGGGTTACTGAAAGTCGTCAAACCTCATTACAATACAATTGTGATTTTGTCGGAAACAAGACTAAAACTTTTTTTTGTGTAGATATACCCTCTGAATTCTAGATTTATACAGCTTTTGGAATCAGAGTTGTATTTAAACTAGACTTGTGTCAATCCAGACTTATTGTAGATGAGTTTATTTTGTCATATTGGGGAAGGGGAGTCAGGATGCACTCACTGACCCTACACAGGGGGACAGATACTGTATTACTCCAGCCAGACAAATGCTGCCCATCCCGTCAGCTTGCTAGCAAGGGCAGTGAGGTAGATAATAATTGTCAGCTTGGCTGTGTCAGTGCCAATGCCAGGGTGGGCTAGGCCTGGTGGGTCTGGCTGAGAAGCACTATAATACTGTAGGCATCAGGAGTCCACCGGGCTGAGGGTGAAGAGCAGGATGAACAGTGTACTGTCCCAAAAACACACATTAACCTCTTAAAACCCACCTGCTTGCTGGCAGCTTGGGGTAGTGGTAAAGTTCAGGCTGGACCAACCTAACTTATTTAGGCAGAGCTTATAACAGAAGGATTGTTTGAAAGGTAAAGTCTTCCAGTGTCTGAAAATGTGCTTTGGTATATGGCTAAAAAATAACCTAAACTACATCCTTTCAAACAATGATTTGAATAGATTAAAAAAAAACAACAACAACAACGTGCACAAAATTAACAGCAATAATTCTTTCTTTAATTCCCCCTAGTAAAATCTGTATCGTAATATGTACTCTTTCTTTTTTTTTTTTAATCACAGACCACCATCCAGATGTTGAAATCAGACAGTATTTATGAAGACAAGACGAATTATGCAAGGAAAGGGGAAAAAAAAGCAGCACCAGACAGCGGTTGAGGCCCAAAATGAGACCTCAGGCTTGGGTCAGGCTCCGTCTTGGTGCACCTGAGTAACGTCTTAAACATGAGTGAAGATCATGGCTGAAGATCTGAGCCCAACCGTCCCAAGCTTCTAATGTAAGTCATATATCCTTATCCTGTCTTTTTCAATACAAGAGGTTGTAAACATGCCACTCTGTCCTGCCACTGAGCAGGTTTTCTCATGGAAGTTAAATCTTAAGTCACTGTCAGTGAAAACCTCCAATAGATTGTGCATGAAGCATGTGTGTGTGTGCATTAAAAACAGCGCTGTATACCTGTTCTGGGTTCGTCTCTTGGGTTCAACTTGTGCGGAAATGAGATTTTTCCGTCGGTCTGTGCTAAAGTACATTTATCACTCAGATCACTCAGAGTTGTGGAGAAGAGGAAAAGTGGTCTGGCATGCGATCTGTCACCAAGTCCTCCACATTTATGTCACCAAACTATTTGGTGGCCACTGAAATTGGGACCTCCTGTTTGACTGTGGGAACTGTTGGCAGTTGGTGTAAAATCAGTTTCTGACCCTCATTGTGAAATAAACAACTTCCATGATGCTTTGTTAACATTTGCACTTTTAGCATCCAAATGAAAATAACATCATGTCAAGAAACAGTGAATGCCATTTAAACAATTTGGCATAGATTTACTTATTTCAACTATGTAAAAAGCATTTGGTTGAATGATTTTCATCGTACGATATTGGCCTATCAAGACATATTGGTCCATTCTGTTTGATTTGCAACAAAACGAATACTTTTTAAGACACATATAGATCTATTAGTCAATATTTCTATATGATTTAGAAATTATTCCCAGTATTTATTCTGTTTTAAATTATTCCTTCATTGAAGCACCATCGATTGACTGATACTGAACATCTGGTTCTGTCATTTATTTTATTTTATTTTTTATTTTTTCCCCAGCTTTATTCTTAGAATTTATAGAGGTTAACCCATGAAAGCAGCCATCTGAGGCCCTTTGCATTGCCTTTGGAACAGAAAAGGGACATTTTTATTCAAGCTCACAAATTCATGTGCCTTTAATGAAAACCATATCAGTTTTTATTGCCTCTTAAATGAAGAGTGGTATCAATGGATATTATATTGATCAGGTTCAGGTCAGTATACATATACATATTTTATTCTAAAAAAGTGAAAACAAACCCGTCAATATGTCACTTTTCAAAACTTTGACTCTTTACAGCAGCAAAGAACCAAGCATTTCTTTCAACTCTGGTCAGTTGTTATTTGGGATTTTGGAACACTTCATCCCTTGACAGCAATGGAGCAGTTTGTCCAACAATAGCATCCCTGACGCCCCCATCAATCCATTCCCAGTGTAGCTGTCATAGCAGTTTAAGATGTGAGCGGGAACACAGTGTCAGCACTGGTAATGACATGCATCCAAATAGCCCCCTCTGGACATGACAAATAAAGTCCAGGTGTCCAAAGGAAAAGGTTCAGATATGGAAAAAGCAGGCAGTGTACGTCAGGACTCTGACCCGGTGAGCTAACCTGGGGACCCTGGTGGATGGAGGTAATGCTGTAAACGTGTGGGGCAGGAAACTAGATATATTAGGAGAATTCCAGAAGCTTGAATGGACTGCATATCTATTTCTTTCTCTTGTTTTTCTAAACGGACCACTTATTTTAGTCTGTTAAATCAGAGGAACTTAAATGATGCCACACATTTCTGAACTTTCAGCACCTCAGCGTAATCATAATAATATCACCCTTATATAGTGCTGGTGAGTTAACAGCCTAAATGGGTTTCTCCCTTGTCATAGTGGAGCTCACTTCCTGTCACTGACCCCAGGGTGGGAGCGCACAATGACGAACACCACCCACACTGGCTCCCTCGCAGGCAGCCAGGCTGACAGGCAGGGTGACACAGGGGTTATTTGTTTCTGTCAGAAGCACAGAAATAGTCTCCCGACTCCTCCTGGAGTGGACAGAGCAGGCATGCGTTCATTGGCCTGCTACCGGGGCGGGATGTGCTCTTGTTGTGATTACCTGCCTCTGTAGAGGAAGGGCTTTCTCTCAGGACTTATGGAAAAATGCCACTGTCTGCCAAGCGCCATGATTAGCGCCCTGGCCTGTTCCTGGGTCAGCTCAGAGGGCAAAAGTGTCTAGACCAGCCGGGGGGTTTCCGCAGGCTCTTGCCTGAGCTGTAATTATTACTGCTTACAGTTGAGCCCCAACTCTCAGGGCACGCATTCCACTTTGGAGGACTGTACGGTGTTACTCCCCTCAGTGAGTGGTGGGAGTTGGTCCAGACATTGCCTTTACATATGGTTTGAATATTGTATAGTTAATGGCCTCAATTTTTCATTGAGTCATGTTATTTGATGTAAGCAGATCAAGAGATAGGAGGGTGGGAACTGTAGTGGTGATAAGTATCTCATGTTGAATTAAAGTACTAGCACAGTGAAAAGCCCAGCAGTTTCATCAATTGAATGATCGATCGATTGATTGATTAGCTGGCATTGTGCCCCTCATGTCAGGATCTTCTAGATTGCTGCCAGGGCTCTTGCAGTGCGTTCAGCATTACAAACTCAGTGTATGCCAGAAAAAGCACAACCAGTTAATGGTTCGGAACCTCGGCTTATCTTGGCCATCGACGCAACAAAAGCTATAATTATCTGCAAAATAAACTCACTTCCTTGATTGTTAGACAAATAATGCATTAAACAGTTCCAGATAAACGCTGTTTTCCACTGTGTTGCCTTCCTCTGTGGAGAAAGAGAGGCATTCAGGCCACCAATACTGGAAGAACATTTCACTGTGCTGCTGAGGAAGTTGAGTGCTTAATAAAATATGATCACCTTATATAACAGATTATTATTTGAAAACTCTGTTTTGTTCTCTATGAAAAGAAGTGAAAGACTGGCCCTGGTATTTCCCACCTGCCAACAGATTGAGTTTTTTGTGTGCATGTCAGCATTGTGTGTCTCCCAAGGCCTTCTTTATATAGGCCCAGACATTATTTTTGGCATTTTTTTTCTGACGTGTACCTCCCACTCCTCCCACTTTCTCTGGCCCACCTCCATTAGGGCCGAGGAAGCCTGGCAGTCCCCTGAAGCTCTCAGCCAGTCCTGGGCAGCTGGGATCTGGGGGAGCTCCCTGCAGTTCTGCAGTGTGCTGGCAGCCCCCTTTCTCTTGCCCCCGCCACTCTTAATTCTGCCTTTTTACTTCCAGCCAGCTTCAGAATACAATACAGAGGAGCCCTGTGCTGTGCTGTGAACACAGACACACACCCGTGGGCGTACACACACATCCACACGTTTATAAGCCATTGAAAGAGACAAGACCAAAGGCGGAAAGAGGAGCAGACGCCTCTCAGATGCTGGGCTTGGCTTCATGTGCCTCTTGACACAGACGGCCGCACACAAGATAACTGTTGTTTATTGTTTATGGAAGGACCCTCTGCCACACTCCATGCTCTCTTCATCTGGAGACTCCTAAAGGGCCACAGCCAAGAGCCACAGGGGAAAAGAAAAATGGAACTCACTGTATCTACTGTATGTGTGAAAGTGTGTGTGTGTGTGTGTGTGTGTTATAGAGAGTGTGTGTGCCTTTGTGTCTGCATGTACAGTTGGACTGTACACTTAATGTACAGTCTTGGGCGCTATTATTCTTCTGGAGCTTCCGCATTGAGTGTGTGTTGTTTGCTCAGCTGGAGCTGGTTCAGTGTGGAGGGGACGAGGAAGCCATCTTGTTCCACATGGGCCTCAGTCACAATAAAGTCATTAGAGCAGGTTATGTACACTTCCACTCCGATGTGACGGATGATGCATTATTGTGTTATGTAATACATTTTGCAAATTTTAAGATGCACTGGTAAGTGTTGATTGAGAGTGGAAAATGAGAAACCAGCTAACCTAGAATGACAATCTATTGCATTCTGACTCACTTTATCTGTTTGATATCTTTAAAGACAATACCAGTGTAATTCTAATCTCTTCTATTGCCATGACATATCTGAAAAGACAAAACAGGTAAAGTAAATATTTAACTGTACATGTAAGTTGTGGACATGGACAACTTGACGTTATTGAACGGGAAAAGGTCAAAACTACTTTATTTCTCTAGCACAACAGAAGTTGGCTCATTACACTTTTTGTGGGTGAATATTGTAGCCTTTAATTAACAGGGACCCACCATTCCCCCTTGACCAAGCATGTGGGAAAGGGAAAATTCCCCTTACACTTTTTCAAAGATTTCATCAGTACATGTTCATCAGTTTAAAAACCCCATCCACACACCCAGCTCAAAATGTTACCTGTGTATTTCAAGTAACCACCTTCAACTTTAAAATGTCCCCAAATGATTGAGCTGGTGACGTTCTCTGACGACAACACTGAAAATAAGCAGGCTGTGATAATGAAACAAGGTTTGAAGAAAGACATATCATCACCCACAAGTATATTTCCCACACTGGTGAATCAAACTGCCTGCTCCTTTCTTTATTTGCCTATTATCATCTATATCTAAGGCTTCCATACCAACCCTAACCATGTTTGATACACACAGAGAGCACAAAGTTTGGATAATTCATGAGTCAAAACTGGACAGTATATGAATTGGCATTTCTCCAACATGACTTTATTTTACATAATACATCATTACATAGGTTTTACTAGAGTAAAAGTCAGACAGAGAGCTTTAATGATACAAGAGCAGTGTGTACAGTGTCAATGATGGGATATTTAGGAGGCTGCAGGCTGTCTCTGTAAGATTATTTAAAGAAAAAATATGAGTGTGTAGATGTTGGGAAACATACAGTTCAGCTTGCAGCAGCAGCAGCAGCAGCAGCAGCCTCTGACTGGAAAATGTAGTGCTGGGTTTAACCTTTGCTGGGTGTTAGTCGTCAAAGAAGAAAAATCTGTGTTTTCTGTTAGCAAATGAATCTCAATCAATGACACCACTCATTGGTTGTACTGTGTTAAAAATACATCCTATTAAAATGTATTACATGAAATTTTATTTTATGATTCAATTTTATGAGGCTGTATATGTAATATTTGTACTTAGGCAGACTTTTGTGCCCACTCAGGTCTCTGCTCCTCCCAACCACTCGCAGCCATGTGCTGACAGAAACTTGTTGGTCTGTACCAGGTTCTCAGCAGTTAAAACCAGTAGAAAGAGAAATTCCTTCCTAATGGTGCATGAAAGTAATGATTCACCACTGTATTATTGTTTGAACCCTTGGCAAATCTTTTCCACATTACCTCAACCCTGCACCTAAAGAAAACCATATTTGTTTTCACATTTCATCTCTTGCACTGCTCAAGTTTGATGTGTCTCCCTTTGACCTCTCATCAAAATGTGCAGTTGGTAGGAAAGAGGCTGCAGCTGGACCCTGATCAGGCCTGATGGCGATAGAGCATGAATAGCAGGGTAGCCCTGGGCACTATGAAAAAGTCCTGCTGACGACTGTACCGACAGGGTCACAGCCCCTCCATGCTGCCCCGCAAAAGGAGAGTGGGAGTAAACAGGCGTAATAGTGAGAGACTAAAAGAGACTTGGACTGTGTTCTTGTAAATAATTGCATTCATTGTTCTCTGCCACTGTTGGTTATGGTCACAAGCTGTTTGGTAGGCCCCTGTCTGTCTGGTGCTCCACATGAGCCCAGTGTCAGCCCCTACGCCCCCGAGGGGAGCAAGTTGTGCCAGGGGTGAGGATGCCAGCTCCCTGACCCGGTGGCCCCGCGTCTGACGTGCCTAGCCAGCACCAAACGGTCCCTGGGCCAGCTCGGAGACTCAGGGCGTGCTGTGCGCATGCTGCTCCGCTGTTAAATAAAGCTGGTTCAAAGAGCACATTCCTGCCCCCAGCCCAGCAGCGGAATAGCGAGCTCTCTTGCTTGTTGTGTCAAAGCACCAGATTGTTTCATTTTATTGCTTTGCCTTTATCTCGACTGACTCTGGTACAATCTGATTGGATGCAGCATGTTATTAGCCTCTGTTGTTGGCTGTGGGAACAGCAGATGGCCTATTTGGGCCAGATTACCTGTACTCCTTATCTTAAGTGAAGAATTCATTCCAAGTGCTCAGATGTTGCAGGAAAGCTGCTTGTTCACAATGAATGTGGTGCAGTACAGTTGAGCTTATCTGGAACTTAACACCCACTTACACTGTAAACCTGTAACAGCCAGCTGACAAAAAGATATTGCTGGAATCGCTGTGCATATTAACCTTCTCCAAAGAGGAAATGTTTTCTGTTGGGTCGTCTGTGTATCCATCAGCAGGATTACAGAAGAACAACTGTTCGAACCTTTGTGAAATTTGGTGGAAAGGTGCAGCATGGGCCAAAGAAGGGCCTATTCATGTTTAGACCAGATCCAAATCACAAGATGGAAACACGGATTATTGTCATGCCCCTTAAAAATTCCTAATAGGTCGTTTGTGGAAAAATGACTGCTTTATGTATTGTTCTGATGACATATGATAATAGTTTAAGATCGGTCAGAAATGATGAGCATCAATACAATTATAGCAGCATCATTTTTAAGTGAATTTTGAGCTGTCATCAAAGATTTCACTTGTCCAGCAGGAACAAGTTCACTGCTTTGCCTCTGAAACTCCTCAGAGGACTGACCAGACTCTCAGACAGATGCTGCGAAATGAATTGTAACATGAGAGGATTAAAAAAAGAAATCAGGAACTCAAGGTTCCCTTTTTCCTCTCTCAATCTCCCCCTCTGGATTTCTCTTTTTTCCTTACTTACACAACTTCAGTGTCAGCCGGAAGCCCCTGTGCGTTATTGTGTCCAAAGTAAAGTTTGCAATAAAACAAGCGTGGGAACTAACCCGGCCCGACACAGAATCATCTGCAGCCTGTAATGATGGAACCTCAATGACATCATGGGTGTTTGAGTCTGGGGCTCTGGTAATGGTGCCGTGCATCTCCTCAAAATACCAGTGGCTAAGTGGAACACACAAGCGGAGCTCAGCAATGGAAGTCAGATGCTCTCGGGCCCTTTCTTGCCTGCTAAAGTCGCCCCTTTCCTTTCTTTGTCCACTGATAGGTTTAGGAGACTTCGATTGGGGGGGCCTCCTCCACGAGGGCTGCGTCTGACTTTACTGTATGGTAAATGTCATGAAATAAATGCAGGCCTCTGTAACAAAGTGGAATTGGATCTAAGCTGCCCCAGGCCACCCTGTTTGATCTACACCAACTTCTGTACAGCTCCCCACATCTTGACTCAGGAAAAAAGTGCAAGCCCAGGATGTTATAGTATTCTGTTGTATAATAATCTGACGTCACAGTGGAGGAAAACTATTTTCATATGTTGCTTGATATTGTAAAAACCTTAGGTTGTGTATTCATACATTTATTCACATCTTATCTTTGTTACCGCTTGTAGGTTTTCTTTTTTTTTTTTTTTATTAATGAACTTCCCGTAAAAAACGGTAACCAGGTTCATATAATAAATTTGTTTCTTCTGGTTTCACATTGTATACATTATCCTGCTGAGTACTTGCATCTGTGTTGCATTCCTGCAGTGCAAAGAGAATTGCAATTTTCAAACCCAGCAGCCGAAATCTGATACAGTGCCTGGATTTAATGGAGCCTTTATACGACTCTCGACATCATCCTGTTGTGAATAACGTGTTCTGCATGTGAATCGCTAGAATACTTGTAGGTGGGGAATGTTTTATCAGGTCTGGCTGAGGTCAATAATTCTGCCACAATGGAGCAGAGATCAAAGACAGGAGAGAATAAAAAAACTCCAAGGCCTACAGGTAGTATAGCAGTTAAACTGGAAGTATGAAACGCACCCACCCACGCACATTCAGTTTCCCAGCGAGTGTGGGATGATCCCTAAAGATGTGAAACTCAAACCATGTTGTGTGTTGGTTTTGATCATGTGTTTGACATCAGATAATGGATAAGTGGTGAGTGCTGAGGAAAAATAGCTCTATAGTGTCATTAGAATTGCACTAAATCTGGTGACATGAAAAAGCAACACGCTAATACTGCTGTCAGTGAACTAATTTTTGGATAAATACCAAAAAAATGACATTTTTCTAATATGTCAACAACAGATAAACGTTTAAGATATATTTTCATTGTTGCAGGCTATTAATTTTGTGCTTACATCAGACATTCCACAAAGTCACTTTGGAGGAGTTTGAATGTGAGCTGTTAAGTGCTTTACTTCCTGCAAAAAGCCAACATCGCTCTGCTGTGGTGATGGCATCAGAAAAAACAAAACAAAACAAAAACAGATGCCACGAGAAATTACTGCGAGAGCGAGCGTGCATACTGTAATTTCACAGAGACTGAGCAATCTCTTAAATTTATTGTAATAATAGATAGTTTTAATGGATTTAGATTCAGATCTGCATATGTGCATACTGGTCTTTTATCCAAGTGGAGTAGTTCATGACAACAAATAGCAAAAATGTCATGCAATTCTAAGAAATTCTTGAGTTCAAATACAGATCCAAGACCAGTAACAAATCATACTTCATCTTTAGAAATGTACCAGCTTTCCAGCTAAGTTTGCCAATGTCAATTTATTTGTAAGATTTATCTAATAA
>JAOWBC010000049.1:12503737-12515134 GCA_028566105.1 Hypoplectrus providencianus | reverse complement strand
TCCTTATTTTCATTAAAATTACAGTTTTTACATGAACCAGACTCAAAACAAAATTATCACTTTTTGGGATCTAAGTGGACAGCTTCTTCCTCATTCTTTCTAGTCAGAACTGGTCATACAGAAGCATGATGCAGCAGAAAAGCAGTATACCAACATGCTGAGTCAAACCAAAATCTCTCAGCTGTTCTGAACCAGCCTGCCGCTCGCCACACCTCGCTCTTCACCTTTTGTTTCACATCCTTCTTTGGCGAACCCAGTGAAACATCCTGTTTGCTGCCGATCGGAGGCTATCAATGTATCATTATGGCAGTTTACCTCTGTTTGACACATTTTAACAGGCAGTTGGCTGCACAGCACATCATATCTGCTGACCCACCCATTTGATTATGAGTCACAGCAGCAGCAGCAGTTAACACAAGTCAAACTGTGACTAAACTGAAAGCAATGGAATGGAAACATAGTTTAAATCTTATCAGTGTTCAGGGTGTTAACTTGTGCATACTTTTACTTTACTTGCACAATTATTATCTTTTCTCAGGAAAGCTAAATCTAAGATGTGTGTGTTTGGAAAGTGACCGGCCTCCAGATAGTTAGTTGATGTATTGTTACTGGATCAGGGGTCACTAAAGGTGGTTAGTCTTCTAACATATTGGCTTCTGTTAATCAGTGTTGCCGCCTTTTCTCCTTTCATGTACATGTAAATTGCCCTTGAACAGTGGCGACACAGATTTCAAGGAATGTTTCCATCATTCCAAACATGGCAATTATCAACCAATCACATGGGAATCAGTCCCCCCCCCCTCCTCTTGTCATGTGGACTTATTTTGCCCAACAACAGTTAAAGTTTAGTCAGATCCCTTCTGGGAGAGACAGAGAGTTCTTCACAAGGAGCTCAATCACAGGACCTTTTTCAAGTGGCTAAACGAATAGGAAAACCGGCAAATACTTCAATCTAAAATAGAAAACGGCAGAGGAATGCTTTGAGGCACGGGGAGGTGACGTAGGAATTAGCTGTAATCAGTGAAACACTCTGAGAATGCTGCTGCTTTGTGCCAGAGTGTTGATCTATGTTGGAATTACACAAACGGAAAACTTTTTTTTGTTGTTGTTGTTTTTAATCTAATAATTCATCACAATCATAATGTTAGAAATGACTGATCATTCAAGCTATAGAATGCAACTTTCTCCTATTAAAATAACTGAAAAATAGAGATGCCATACCTCAGCAATCTGTGTCTGTGGCCTTGTGCTGGTGTGCGCTTTTACTCCTTTCTTTACCTTCTCATACAGGCTCGGTGGGAGGGGCCTTTGTTCAGCATGCGTCATACAACAACAATGGCAAAGAGCATAAAAGTAAAAGTAAAAATCAATTCAAATGCAAGAAAACTTAGAGTGGAATAAAGCAAAACAATACATTTAGGATAGTAAAATGTGAATGTGTAATGGTGAATTCTGATTGATATAATTTATCTTTGGTCACCTTCACACCTAAACCTTTGTTCCTTTACATTATACGACCTGACAGGTGGATAGTCTTGTCTGATTTCCTACTGGAAATATATGAAGGAGGATAAAAGCTCAGATTTTTTTCAGACCGCACTTTCACTGTCTTATCAGTTTGGAAAAGTCCTCCTCCATACCACAGTTACAAAATGATTTGCATAATTATGTGTTGGTTATACAGATGCTTTTACAATCACCGCCCTAACAGTTCAGCATTGGCAGGTGGAAGAGTTTGACTGTTTAGCTTCTGAATTCATGCCAAAATTCAAGGTACTATCATAAATTTTATTTTCTATAATTTTTCTTTTTTTAATTGCACAAGACCCAGTGGTGCAGGCCTTTTTCAAATGTTTTGAAATTAAGCAAGAATAAGTTAGGAAGTAAAGAAACACGCTTCTATTGGGGCCACTACCATAAACCTGGCTTTAGTCGGCTATTCCACAATTTAGCAAGTTATTGGGAGAAAGGTCTTTATCAGTATAAACAGAGGCATTTGTTCTGCATTTGATTGGCTTTTGCAAACACATCTAAAGATGACTGGATTTATTTCTGATGTTGGAAACAGGGGGGTCTTGTCACCACATATGGATTGGACCAAATATTTGCAACTATACATTATTAAAACTCAAACACAGCATATAAACAGCGCTGAGAATTTATGCAAGAAGCTAAGAGGAATATGTTACAAACCAAACAGCCTCTTATGTCCAGATCAGTAGCTGGTTTTTCTGTTTGATGGTTTTGCTCTAGTCATCAGTAACACATCAGCTGATTGGGGCCATTTTGGTTTGTCTCTAGGAACTTCCTCTTCCAAAAAGTCCAAAAAGAGCTGCAGTATGAACAAACCTCCGGCCCATTCATCACTGTGACACTCTGCGTTTCACTCAGTCGATGCAATACATTTTCACTTGTGTGAAAATAGCCCTATATGGACGAACGTCTCTTTTAAATATTCTGCATGTCCCACGGCTGAATCATCAAGAATGCATTTTGGATATAAAATAAACTTTTGTCACAACTCATAACGTCTCTTTTGACCCTTGATAAACCTGGGTGAGACAACACTGTGGGATACTCGCCTCAGATTGTATTTTAAGAACAAAACAAGCTTATTTATATGTATGCATGACTGTATGTGCACACATGTGTGTCCATCCATATCTCCCTGCCTTTTATATCACTTTATAATAGGCTGATTCTGCTGAATAAAAACTGAGCGTGTTCCCAAAAGGGACCAAGTCCCAGGTGTTTCAGACACCATAGTGCCCTCTCACTCTTATTTGCGTACACAGATGTTTAAGCTTCCACCTTCTGTATACATACGGCAGTTCTGCAAAATCCCCTATGCCTCACTCTGAACACACTAGCATTTCACCCAGAAGTGCACATTTGACTTTTCTCTTTTGCATGGTGCAATTTTAAGTCATCTTGTTGACTGAGTGTGTGTGTGTGTGCATGTGTGTGTGTGTGTGTGTGTGCGCGGTGTCCTGTGGAGGTTATGAATGAGCTACAGCTGCATGGCCCACCGGTCAGTATGGACAGCTGATGAATGAAGTGGAAATTATTAAAATAAACTGCCGGCTGACGCAGCAACATTCATGCGTATGGCCTCCACGTCTCCCCATCGATATCTTCCTCACACATCTGGCTTTATAGAGACGCACACCCTGTTGATGCAACGAGCACAAATATTTAAAACACCAAAAGGTCATCAAGTTTGTATGTGCGCTTAGCAGGAACTCCCACGAGATTATGAATTGATACTAATTTTGCACGATTTTAAATGAAACAAGCTTTTGCATAAGACGAGAACAGATATGCGAGCACTAGAGGGGAGTGGCAATAGCAACAGATGGACAGAGATGGGGAGGTGACGGAGAAAAGAGAGAGAGAGAGGAGAGAGAGACAGGGCTGGTGATGGATAGACAGACGGAGAGAGAGAGAGAGGAAGAAGAAGGGCAGCGATAAGGACAAAGACATCAGTCACGTTTAGGGGTTTTCCCTCCTCCCTCTGCAAGTGGACCTTGATCCAAGCCACACAGACTCTACTGTGTCATGGTGTGTGTGGCCCTGTGTCTGTGTGGGCCTGCAAGTGGTGACTGGACAAATCATGACTCAGCAGAAATAGAGCCACATAGAGTAGAATGGAGCTGCGGCTTCATTGTTAAAGCAGGTTTCTTTGGCCTCTATTCAGAACACAATGGATGTGAGTCCTTTCACAGAACATCTCAGAGAAGGAGTTTGACCTAGACGCTTCCAAGAAACCTACGTGGGAATGTCTGTAAAGTTAATGCAGAACCTTGAAAGAGAGCTGATGCTACCTATGCTAACAAGGAGCCACGAGTTGCTAATATGCGTTAAACATAGTGCAAGAGTTGTCAAAAAGTAAACGAACTGATCCAGTCAGTTCTGAGTAGAATCCGTTGCACAACAAGTATTATCTAACGTTTGCTACTGAAAGCTGCTGGTCATAGTGACATAACCCCTGACTGTATGGAATTGTGCAATGATGCATTTTATAGCTTTCAGCTTTTCACTTATATGCTTTAAATTTTGTTTTAATGTATCATCTTTCAAAAGCCCGACTAAACCCACACCTGACAGTGGGTTTAAAAGTCATATATTGGTTTTAAAATGATCAAAACAACAACATACTTTATTTATACACACACACACACACACAAATCCAATAAGATTTTATATCGAGGAACTGGAAACATTTTCAGAATGTAAGCCTTTAAATTTTCTATAGTCCTTGAACATATCATATGTGATATTTAACTATATAACTTTTATATAAATATTCCATGATGCCATTGATGTTTTTTTGTGTGTGTGACTGTAAATTTGTCATACTGCTTCAAAGGAAACTCCCAGTCATTTAATGTGTGATAAAAATAACAGAGTGACAAAAAGAAAAAAGAAAAAAAGCTCTGTTTTCTTTTGGTTGCAATGGCGAAACCTGTTTGTTTATACTGAGTCACTTCTTTAGAAATGAAACTCCTACTCTTTATCAAACAATCTAAAATAAGTCAAGCAAAACCAACAAGGTTCACCTGTCATCGTCCTGCTGTTCAGGAGGCAGATGAGCTTGGAAATGTGTTCCTACTTTACGAGCCTGAAACTAATTTGACCTTGTTTCATGTCATTTATCAATGTTTTGCAAAATCAAATATTCAAACATGTTCCTTATAAGTGTGTAATTCACATGCATGCGTGTTCTTTCTTCTTACTCTGCATTTGTGCATGTGTGTGTGTGTGTGTGTGTGTGTGTGTGTCAAACACTTGCACTTTTAGTTCCTGTTTAGGGAGGTTTGCTGGTCCTGGCAAACAGTGTCTGGTCTTATCTCTTGTGTTTTATGTTCCTAGCGAGCCGGGGGCACAAGCAGCCCTTTGTGGCAGAGAGGTGGCTGGTCTCGCTCCAGACCGACCCATGCAGCTGTTCACCACTGTTGGACATGTCCATGTGTGTGCGTGCCTGTGTGTGTGTGTGTGTGTGTGTGTGTGTGTGTGTGTGTGTGTGTGTGTGGATACATGTGTATATGTGTGCATTTATCCAAGCGTGTTTAAAAAAGTGTGTCTGTATGTGTTTGGAGATTTTCACCCCTCAAATCTCCCATCACTCTCTCTGTTACTTCCTCTGGTCAGACTGCAGGAGGGGGACAGTTTGATTGTTTTGTCTGCATGTCCGAGCTTCAGCCCAATTCAGCGACGACCTCATGGGTCTCTCCCTCTTCTCCACCTGAACCCTGGTGACACCACAGATCCCGTCAGTGGAGGTTCACTGCTCGGTAACACAAAGTGTATTGTGCGTGTGACCCATTAAGAAGTTTTAAAAGGAGCCATCGGCAAAGCCAGCACAAAGCCACGTGCTGTGTTGGCAGTTGAGTGTGGAGAGGGCAAGAATGTGGCCCCCAGACTCAGCTTCTGGTCATTCAGTGTGTTACAGAAAGAGAGAGGGAACATGATGCATGCTTCTGGGTATTAATGATTTTTTTAAGACAGAAAATGAACCTCTGATCAGAAAAAAGTTCATAAGCATTCCTCGGATTTAAGTAGCTACACATCTACTTTCATTTCATGAGATTTCAGCAGCATTGTATGTAGTGCTAAATAAAGTGATGTCAGAAATGCTGTTAATCTTTCTTAAAACATTTAAAGAATAAAATAAAGCATAAAAGAGAGGCAGTTTTTGCAAAGTACAAAGTAGCAGAAGCAACAGCTTTGATACTCCGTCTGTGTCTACACAAGATGCATTCAGGTACCATGATGAGTGTAATTCACACATTTCGGCAGCACTCAGAGCTCAACACACAATTATAGCATTACACAGGTTAAACTTAGTTAAATATAACTGAAGGATAATGGCATACTATTTGGGTTGTATTTATTCAAAAATACTGAATAAAATATTGAATAAAGTTCAATAACAGGGAAATTTACAGTATTACAGCAGCAAAAGTGTAGAGAAGAATAGAGGAGCATCAATAAAATAACAATCAATAGGAAATAAGAATGTTTCCTCTTCTTTAAATGTTTTATACTTTTATTAACTTTTTTTTCAGGCATATTGTTACGGATTATTTTATGTCTCATATGTTGTCATCTTTGCAGTTGACAAGCATCAGTATAAGACGTGCTACATTTCCCGTTATGCATATTGATAAGAGTGTTTTCTTTGATCCATTTTATCTCAAACATTTGTTGATTAATATAGAAAGAAATACAAATACAACACTCTCTAAAGAATAATACTCTTATTTTAGTATATACCATCAGACTGGATTTACCTATTTCCTATCTTGATTTTTCTGAGCTGATATCACTGACATTTCCTGTTTTAGTGTTACATTAATCTTTATGAGAACTATTAAGGACGTCTAAAAATTGCATCAGGAAAAGGCAACAGTTTGTGTCACCCTCAGTGATGAAGTAAGGGCCGAAAACAGTGTGGTGGTGTAGTTCCTGATCTCGCTTTAGTGCAGTTAGCAATATAATAATAGACTTCAGACATGCTCCATAAAAAGAGACGACAAAACAATGGGACAAGGAGACTTTCTCGTTTTCACTGGGTAGCCCTCTTTGGCTCTGCATCCTCTTCTGTTTTGTTTACTCCATTTAGAGTCAGTTGCCAAAATCATGACAACCGTGGGCGGGGCGGAAAAAAAAACATGGTTTCAGTTGAGGCTGCAGAAGGTGAGACCAGCAGCCAAATCTGGAAAAAGGATTTGCAAGTTTAAGATAAGACAGAGACAAATGGAAAAATATTTTCAGTAACGGTGCAGCAGCACAGGACAGGCCCGGCGGTGTGAAGTCCTCCACGTGGTGCAGTCTCTGCTCCTTCAGGTTCCCCCCGTCCTGGGTGTCTCCCCCAGCCTTGGGGAGAGACTGAACCATAGAAAAAACATTTGTTGAACTTGGTGAAAAAACCTATTTGGAATTCTTTGACTAGTAAAAACACGCTGCTCTCAGTGCAGCCGCCGCCATCCATCTTGTTCCCTCGCATTTGAAATGCATCGTCTGAGCCGACCTTTCACCTCAGCGGCCGTGTCACTTCCTCTCTCCAGTGGCGTGCCGCTGCAGGAGGAGGGGGTAGCCGGGTCACAGAGGTCAGCAGGTTGAGCTGTCAGCACAGGTTTTCACGTCTTAGGCGGGACATGTGAGGGAAGGGGACGCATAGAGGCTCTGTGTGGGGTCACAGCAGATCTGATGTATTACTGTTATCACTGTGAACTCCATGTTCTTCTACTCCATCACTTTTTCACTACGTCTCCGTCACTTTCCTCCCTGTCTGTCTTCGTGTGAGAGTAGTCGCTCTCTGTACCATCGGACCTCTTACAGCTGTTGTCATGTTGGTATGCAGAGATCGTCAGTGCAACTATTCATCATCGTGTCTTCCTCGTCGGCTGTTATCAGTATAATGAGTATAATGTTGGCCTGTTTTCAGCTGGAGTTGTCTTTTTGTTATTGTGTCGAGCAAGGTTTTACCAAAAGACTGACAGTCTGTCCACATTAACACTAAACATGTATTTAATAAATAGCAAATTGAGCTAAAGCAACAAGGATTATTTATGTTGTTTTTTTTGTGATCAGCATCAATTCGGACTTGTTCAATAATGTGTCCAAGGTATAATATGTAACACTAACACATTTAATTGTCTAAAATAAATCTACCTATGCTATATATGTTCACAATGAGAATGTTTTCATTTGAATCAAGGTTAAGGTCTGCTTCATTTTGTTGCCTTTCAATGGTGTCGTATCCCATTTCTGCATGAATCAGCAGTTTGGTTGTCAAATTGGAAAAGTTTTTTTTACGCTATCCTCCATGTTCATTAACTTATATTGTCGTCTTTGTCTTGCCTTTTATTTAGTTTTAACTAAATCTGTTAAATAACCTATTTCTGCTCGGCACAACCAAAAGTCATTCATTTGTTTGTGAGTAAAAAAACATGCAAACATTTAAGATACTGCCAGGGTCCTTGGCAGTAGAACTTACAGTGTGTATTTAGTTAACAAATGTTCTCATTTTACTGCAGGGTTCACTGGTTTTGGGTGGGGAAGTGTCAAAAGATGGGTTTTATCAGCCACACACACACACAAATTCATTCTTTATCAGAGCCAACAGTTGCTTAGTTTAAGTGTGAAGTCACAAAAAGAAAAAAATACAGTGTCTCTTTTGTCTCTCAGAACAAATGATACTAACCTGCTTAAACAGGACAGGAATCCTTTGCTTTGTCCCTTAAAGTGCCTGCAGCTCTCCCCTCCCTCCTCTTCTCTATCTTTTGTTCTTACTTATCTATTATTTTTCTTTATCTTGCCTCTATGAGTATCTGAAACATCTCCGTCAGCATTGTGTTATTGTGTGTTTTTGTATATTAATGTCAGTTTGTGTGCTGACCTCTGTGGAGGAACATCTGCCTGGTCATGCTAGCGAGGGGACAAACACAGCGGGTGAATTCTTAACGGGCCTCAAATAAACCGCTTCACAAAGAGGAGTGGGGAGGACACTGGAGTCTGCCAATAAACTGATGTTTTCCCCCAGGTAACCCGGGGTTGAAAAGATAGGTGAACCTCCTTGAACAAACGCAGAGGAGACCAAAGGGTTGACTGAAAGTTGTGTGCTGTCTTGACTTGGGTGGCGACGCGACGGGCTGTTTGCTCAGGCTTTGGACTGACTCACAAATCAAAGTGTGTGTCAGAATGGAGAGATTAGGGAGCCAGAATAGGTCTGGGATTCTACCTGCACCCTTGTCTCTTTGTTGTCACCCACCTGGATGTACTGTTAACATCACGTAACGCATGTGCACACACACAAACAGACACTCACATACACACACAACAGGGAAACTTTCTAATACCCTGATAAAATGCAGCTGGATGGCCAGCAAAGCCTGTTTGAAGCACTAATGAGTGAAGTCGTGTTGCTCGTGGGAGATTCCCCTTCCACTTCTGCTGCTCTCAGTGTGGCCCGGCCCAGCAGCTGCTGTCATCTCAGGACAAGATACAGGCCTTAACCCTCCACCGCACGATTTCATACCATCATGGGACAAATGTTTCCGTTTATATCGCTTTAAATGAACTTAAAAAGAATTTCTTACCATTTATTTCATTTAGTCTCGGGGAATGTTGGGGTACATTGCAACATTACACAGTCTGTATGCCTAAATGTGTTCTGAAATGCAACATGAAATTTATACAAAATCACACCAGCCTCTTCTGTCTATGCATCCCTCAGTCTGTCATCCATCCATCCCTTTCTCATCCTTCTATTCATCTTTCATCTGTCCATCCATCGTTCATTCATCCATTATCTGAAATCCATCTATCCATCATTACATCATCTGTTGTTCATATGTTTTTTATTAATCCTAATATTTGTTAATCATTTTATCCATCCATTTGTTGTCCATATTTAAACAATGATTTTTTTTATGTGATTGGATATTTGAATAAAGTATTTTTGATATGATTTTGATTGTTTTTTCAAGATATTCTTTTTTCATTATCATTTCATGTTTCACCTATTTATCCATCCATCCATCAATCCATTGATGGCAACGCACCAGATTTGTCGAATAAAAAACAGGAATTTTATTGAAACATGATTTACATGGAAAAAACAGGTCATAATATTCCAGATATTCTTTCAATGTTTTAAATGCTGAAGATGAAACAAAACAAATTGAATAGATCTTTAGCAGTTTGAGGAGTTCTCCATTAGTTGGATCTCGGTCATTGATAATGTTGGCTAGACTTCACACTTTTGGAATTTAAATGTCAACTAAGTACAAAAGTGGTTACAGTAATGCTCAACCATCTGTGAGTAGGTTCATTTTTCAGGGATTTCCATAGAAAGTGTCTGTTGCTACACAGGAGCTAAAGCTGGTCGTACACTGTCAGCACGCTTTTCTTTTGTATAGTGCTTCAGAAAGGAATGTGCACAAATAGTTTGAAAGTGAAAGTAGAAGTTGCAGGTCTTCAGTCATAGCTGTGATATTTGCCATATAAGAACTATAATAAATATTATCAGATGTCGTCCGATTGGTTTAGATAGAGTTACAGTACAAACCATGCAGTCAAGTCAGGTTCGGCTGAATTACATTTTCTTGTGTGGTTGTCGTGCATTTGTGTATCAGGAAGTGGGTAACTGATGTGCTCTGCCAGGAGCTCAGGTTTCAAAGACGAGGCTGGATAATGGAAGACGTTTAAAAAACCGTCTCAGACAATGCAGGATCTTAAACCCTGGATGTCTTGCTCATCATTCATCTGATCCTGTTTCCTGACTTCTGAAGACTGAGGGATCTAATGGAAAACCTTGCTGCTTTTCAGCTGCTTTGTATTCTTACTGTATTCACTGTTTGGAAAAAAGGAAATATGTGTTTTGACAACTTCACATTTCAGCGGCTTTCATGCTGCAGCTTCCCCGCCGCTGCTTCACTCCTCTCCCCACTCCTTGTGTTCCCAGTCAGTGAATTGAACCTGGCTTTATTGTTAAGCGAAGCTCTGCAGGAGCCCTGGAGAGAGGGGTGGGGCTTTACATTTTCGGAAGTGAAGCTAGCTCTCTGACCCGCCGTGGTGAAAGGCCCTTAGGCTTTGCTGCATCACTCTGATAAGATGGTCTCTATGGGGAAAGCAGGAGATTACACCTGGTAGGAAGGAGACTTAGCATTAAGTCATTTGGCCCCTTTGTGGAATAATCTGCTCTTCCCATCCAAGTCATGATGATGAGTGATAAGGCCTCAAGTGCATATGAGAGAAAAAAAAAAAACAGAATAATGTTTTAGCCCAGCTTCTGTTCTCATGTTACATGAAACCAATATTATGAGATTTAGCTCCATGTGATGAGACACACACACTAATGTGATTTCATTCAGGAATTTAAACAAAAGTTTAGAGCAGCCCAGTGCTGGAAATGTCAAATGTATTGAAACTGCAAAGAAACACTCTCTCACAGGACACTAAAAAAAAGTATGACACATCAAAGCTTTCTTTTAACATTAATCACAATGTGTCATAGTTTATGTAATCTGACTGTTAGAAACAGGAATTTCCAATTTGTTATCAATGTGTCAAAGCTTACTGTTCAGAGAACAAAGCCAGAGCCTTTCACCAGCAACACCTCAGTGTATGATCTTTAAAATGTCATTATCTGAAGTCAGTTACCCATATCATCATTCTTGGCTTCACATTTTGTCTTCTAGGAATGACGCCTATCAGTGGGATGCACCCAGGACCAGCCTCAGAGGCTGATCTCAGGTAAGATCATTTTTTTTCTTTTTCACTGAGCTAACATGGGCTGCTCATTCATGTCATTAGCTACCTGTCTGTGTGCTATATTTCTGTGTTTAAACTTGCTGGATCTCAAGCCAAACTAGCCTACAGTGATCATAT
>JAOWBC010000049.1:12453174-12464435 GCA_028566105.1 Hypoplectrus providencianus | reverse complement strand
AGAGAGAGAGAGAGAGAGAGAGAGAGAGAGAGAGAGAGAGAGAGAGAGAGGTATAGAAGAAGTCTGCCCAGTAACAATCGCACAGCCTCGGTGGAGCGCTGAGGAACTATTGGCTGTGCAAATAGACACACGGGGAGGAGGAAACAACTTAGACTGGAAAAAAAAACTTTAAAGAGACATTTCCCCCACTTTTCTCACAAGCATTGCTATATAGCCAACAAGCTTCAGATGGAAATTAACAGCTCTGAAGCTGTGAGGACTTTACAGTCCCCAGTCCTGCCCTGATGCACTCAAGTCTCGTTTCATTCAGGGCTCAGGCTTTGAAGTTGACTAAGAATAGGACGGGGATTAACATATTTACCCATGCAGATTCTCTTTGTGACTGTATGTGAGGCTAAATCATTTGGCAGTCATTTTTTAATTATCTGCTCAATGACTTACACTCTCTGCTTCGTTTCCACCTGCTTGTTTGTGTCTGTAAATAATGGCAGAAGTCTGAGTTTAAAAAATAAATTTAAAAAAAAGAAGTGGTTTAAAGCAGAAATTGTAAAGTTGCTTGGTAATATTTGGGTTCAGCAGAGTCTGTGACTGCTTTGTGTTATCTTTAACAGAGGATCATGCAAAGAAAAAAAAAAACTTAACGCTGCTTCACATTTCCTAGAAAGCTATCTCATAACCACAAGCAGTTCGCGACTGCAATGAATTAAATAGTTCTTAGACCATGTGTGTCCCTGCGTGTGTGTGTGCGTGCGTGCATACAGAGTGGGTGGGAGGGTGGGTCTGTCCTGTGCGCGTGCCCACAAGCGCGCACGCGCCCCTATAACATGCAGTGTTTATGGACACATGCATACAGTATCTACATGCGTCATGCTCCGCTCAGGTTCACTGAGTCCGTTTGACAAAGTTGGCTGACCTGTTGAATGAGAGCTAACTGGACTGTTTCTTTTCATCCAAATTAGTATTAAAATAGCTTCACGAAGAGTCACTTTGCTGCAATTTATCAGCAAAGTGACAAAATAAGCTTATTGAAAGCTTTTTTTTTATTCTGTAAATGTGCGTAAAACAATGTTAAAATGAATAAAACATGAAATCATACATTTAGATATCTTTAATTGGCACTACCATCATGTCCCCCCACTCTGTAATTGTCATCATAAGAAACAACGTCAAGAAACCCCTCCAATGAAACATGTATTTTTCCTGAGAGCATTATGTTCCTATAAACCATCCATAGGTCACATGCATTATTATATGCGAATAATTTAGAGAAATGTTTTATTTCTGCATTAAACAGTCGGTAAATGTGAATAAAGCCTGTCTAAGTCCAGTTAAGATGGGTTTATTCTGCATCTTTGCTCTTTATGCATGTTCTTTGAGGAGAAAGTTGAAGCTTTATGAATGTTTACATGAAACAACTCAGAAAGCTGTGTCTGCAGAGGACAGAGGGACAGCAGTGCTGCATGTTGCTGCTGCTCTATACAGAGGTAATGAAGTGAACTGCGTCAGTGGCGCATGCATGGGGCAGGCTTGAAATGCGCCTGATCTGGCCAGGCGGATGAAAGTAGAGGCGCACTGTGGGGAGAGAGGAAAAAGTTCTCAACAAGGAGAGGCAGGACTACTCTGACGGAGCCCCTGCAGTCTCACTCTTTATGCCTCTAAAAACACTTTCCCTGCCATCCTTTTTGCAGTTTTTTTTGCTCTGCATCACCGCTTTTGACGTTACCGAGAGAGAAATACTACTTTTTTTTTTTTTTTTTTTTTCTTGAAGTGAAGCACCAGCACCATGGAGCTGCTCTGCCTCGAAATGGACACCATCATACGAGCTCGTCCCGATCCGAATCTCCTGTGCGATGACAGAGTCCTGCAGAGCTTGTTGACCATAGAGGAGAGATTTCTACCGCAATATTCCTATTTCAAAGGCGTCCAGAAAGACATCCAGCCATTTATGAGGAGGATGGTCGCGACTTGGATGTTGGAGGTATATACCGAAACACCGAGTGCTGACAAGTCGTTATTATTTCCGTACTCGACTTTAAAGCCTCTCCGTGTGTTTCCTCACGCTTTGCTGAGCGCTCTTTGCAATATTTCTGGACAGTAGATCACACTTGCTCTCATTTCCGACTGCTTATGATCCAAATGTCGCTTTCTGTCATTTTCTCACCGTTTTTCTAAGTCGCGTGTTGTGTTTATGAAACTTGTGATAACGCGACACCGGAGAATTCCCCTGCCATGCCTCACATGTAGTGTGCACGAGCTGCCCGTTCATTCTTTAATGTTATTATTTTAGATAGCCTGAATATTTCCATGCACACGTATGCACTCCCCAATGCAATGCTGCCCTGCGCTCCTCTATCGCCATGTTGGTTTTTACAGGAGCGCTTGTGCTTTTAAGAGGACTTTACAGTGTCATAAAGGCAATAACAGCGCTTATAACCCATCAGCAATGACAGAAGAGGCTCTGTGGTGTCCTGTGAATATAACAATGAGCTGAAAAAGCGTTGCAAACATTTTGGGTATCTATTTTAAATGTCGGAAGGGGCGAGGGCCTTATCTGTCCTTTCTGTCTTCCCCCCGTCGCACAGCCTCTCTCTGGAATTATGTTCCATTTATGCCACTTTATGAAATATTTCTGCTCAACATGCACGTGTAAACAATCTCGAGCCCTTTAGCTTTATTTTCATGTAAATATTATAAAGATCCGACCCACTGGAGATTTTTAATTAATTTTTGAGATGAATATATCGGCTCGCCGGTGACGCACATCAGAGCAACCTCTCGCTACTCCGCTTTTATTTTGACGTTTTATTGCCATTAACCGCGCGTGCATTTGGATATGAATTGTCGGATCTGATACAGAAGACCCCCCTGCACATTATGGTGCGAAGAAAATCGCTCCAAACAATTTATTTATATTTTTAATTATTTTATGAAAACATGACGAATGAAAGAAAAAAAGTGTGTTTCCGTGTGCTTGCGCTGTCGGGGTGTTTTTTGGCTCGGCTGATTGTGACTTGAATTCATTTCTTAGTGAATGAACTGCAGGAATGCGACTCTATTGACAGTATGTGTCCGAGACTTATTTCATTCTTTGCAAAATATTCTATTTCGAATTAATTTCTGATGTCGCAACCGATTAGGGCTGGGCGCAGATTCTTGGCCGGGCCCCAACTATGTGTGTCATTGAATTTATATGTGCTCTTTATGTGATTAAACTTTTGTTTCGTTTGCTCATAAAAGTTTTCTATACATTAAGAGTGCTGGGAAATAAGTCAAGTCTCTGCAGGGTGGATTCCAAAACGCTCAACATTGCTGCATTGTGCTGTCTCTTTCTTCAGGTTTGTGAGGAGCAGAAGTGCGAGGAAGAAGTTTTTCCTTTGGCCATGAACTACTTAGACAGATTTTTAGCCGTGGTACCCACCAAAAAGTGTAACCTGCAGCTGCTGGGAGCAGTGTGCATGTTTCTTGCATCCAAATTGAAAGAGACTCGTCCATTAACAGCAGAGAAGCTTTGCATCTACACAGATAACTCCATCAGACCACAGGAGCTGCTGGTAAGCAACAGTTGGTTTAACACGTTTCTCTAAAATTCACAGTAAAACCTCTGATGGTTCATGCTGGCATCATCACACGCTTATCTGCATTATATGTGTTTTTATACATCATGTTTATTCTTGAGAAACATGTTTATTTCAGGTATTAATTCATTTAAAATTGCACTTTTTTAATCATTTATCTCAAAATAATCACATATTCAAATTCAGGATTGTTTTCTCTTCACTCATCCTGCTGTCCGACTGCGCCGTCAGCAAAAGGTGCATGCAAAGCAATAAAAAGCCTCACAGTGAATTGTTCCACAATGCTTCTCTTTACTGTACAAGACCCTCTGGACTTTACAGTATCCCTGCAGCCTGTGCAGTGGTCTCCATCGCCATCTAGTGGCAGATATTTGCACAGAGCAACGAGGTCAGCTTGAACTCCAGCCAGAGTTCTGACTCTGTTCCTGTCAGCGAGAGAGGGAGAGACACAGAGAAATTCAAGTTTGCCTTTTACAGTTCAGCTCGCATCCAAAAATAACCGTGGATGCACACATTTCTGATATTATGTCATGCTGCACTATTTTTGATCCTGGCACATTTTTCATTGCTGGAATGGAGCTCACGGTCACAGCGATGCATGTCACTGCTGAGGATGCAGAGATTGTGTGTCATTTAAAAAAAAAAAAAAAGTCACTTCTCTGTGTGTTGTATTTGATAAGGCCTATTTGGCCGGAGCTGCCTTCACCAGCGCAAACCAATTAATTAACTCAGTTTCCCATCAGATAAGTGTTTCCCACTGCTCTGTGGTGCTACATAAACATTCCTCAGTAAACAACAGCCAATCCCACCCATGTTGTGAAAGAGGCCACATATTATGATTCAGACGTGGCTGATGGTTGTAGGCCTGACTGCAGACTCCATTCACCGAGCTGGTCGCTGCAGTTTATTCATGTCGAGCTGCTGTTTAGTTGGTTTCTGATCATGTCTGGAATGTGTTTTTTTGCTTGGAAATCTTGTGTCAGATTTAATTTCCCCGGTCGGCAGCAAAGGGTGCAATGGTAATGTGTAATATAGTTCTCAGATTTGACAAGTAGGTGCATTGAAATAAAAAATAAAAAGAAGTGCTGCACCGTGAGCCATGGCGCGCTCATGTAAAACATGTTGCGCTTTACAAGAGAGCGTCCTACCTTTAGACAAAGCCCTCAGTCCTTGAACTGGTTTGCTGGGGCCTCTTCTCACTGTTTCTGTATAAGGCAGTACTTTGGCTGACATGCAGATACAGGAAACAGAGATCAGCTGCTCAGGACATGTGATCTTTTTTTTTTTTTTTTCCCTGTCTTTGGTAACAATTTCTTGTAAAGACAACCGCAATTTTACACAGAAGGTGTGACCAGAGAGAAGGCAGTAGCAGAAGGAAGTGGGTGCCTGCCTGCCTGCCTGCCACTCTGTCAGCATACAGGCTGTGTTGTAAGGTTTTTCGCTTTGGGCTTCAATCTTGCTCGCTGGCATTGATAGAAATGGCTTTGGAGATCAGGAGGCAGCCATGTTGCAAATATTAACAGACGCAGTCACCAGAACAATGCTGTCTCTTTTGATGTGACCAAATAGTTGGGACAGTGGTTTTACATCTCCAAGCAAGCAAAGGGAGGTAAAAGTTAAGTCAGAGGTGCTTTTATTTTCTCATTTCCTCCCACATGAGTAGCTGAGTGAAAAACCCAAAATCCCTGTTTTTAAAGCAAAATGCCTTTCCTGCACTTTGTCCACATCCCCGCCATCAAGGAGATCAGAATACATTTCAAGGGTGGAAAAGGTCACTTTGATTAGAGAGCTGCAGCTGGGTCAGTGGCAGCCATGTTGAATTGTCTCATGACTGAGTCCATGTGGTCTCTCTCTTTGACTGAAAAGGGAAAATGAAGAGCATCCGTGGTCCTGGTCACAAGGCTGCAGGCCGGAACCAAACCACAAAATTTTTTCCCAAATTAGTCACCAACTCTTTCGTTAATCACCTCCTCCTCTAGGAAGTGAAAGTAACAATCCACTCTAAGAGAAGAGAGGACCACACCTAGAGTCCCCCCCTCCCGGCCCACAAACACACACACATATTACACAGAATAGCATGTGTCAAGACATCGAGATTAAAATGATTTGTGAAGGACTGAGAAGTTGATTCTTGTGAGCGGCGTGATACAGAAAGGTGTTGAGTTCTGTTTGATCCAAGCGCTGCCTAAGATTTATGTTTCTTGTGAAGTCTTTAACTATTTTGGCACTTAACAATGTTGACATGATGAATAATCTGATCTTAAAGGGTGAATTTCTGGATAAAACTCTGGAACAGTATTGGCAGCAAAATGCAATCAAGAAACATAATCACGTTACCTGTTGCAACACACAGTTTTGATAGTTTAGGTGATGAATGTAATACGATAAAATGAAATAATCAAACGCTGTTTAACTTTATAACGTAGCAGATTTATTGCTGGTGCGGCTCAACAAGCACAGCCTTCCTATCCATTTTCACTCTGCAATCACACACACACACACACACACACACACACACACACACACACACACAGTAGAACCTCCGGTGGGCCTCTTTAGGAAAGTCCCCAGATGCCAGACAGACAGAAGGGGAGGGAGACAGTGTTGTGAGGTCACCTGGGTTGGTGGCGCTGCTGGTGTTTCTGTGTCCCAGGCCCAGCCAAGCAGAGACTAACGTAATAACAATAATGCTTAACCTCCACACATGCTAATGTAAGGGGCCAGGGGCCGACAGGGGCGCAGTCACTCACGTCAGGCAGCAGTGTAACTGGCTGTGTATGTAAATGTGTGGTTGTGTCTTTCTCATTTTAGTTATCCTCATTTTCTTTCTCTCTCTCTCTCTCTCTTTCTCTGTCTTTTTTTTCTCTCCCTCTCCAGGAATGGGAACTGGTGGTGTTGGGGAAGTTGAAGTGGAACTTGGCAGCAGTAACGCCGAACGACTTCATCGAGCACATTGTGAGGAGGCTGCCGCTGCCCGAGGATAAGCTGGCACTTATACGCAAACATGTCCAGACCTTCATCGCCCTCTGCGCCACAGGTAGGACACAGAATGCCCTGTATCATGTCCGTCCGAATTATGTTTTTCCTGAAAAATGTGTCCAAATGATGACCGCGTAGACGTCATCTCGATATCATTTCTTTTTTTTTCTTTCTTGCCTGTGTTGCAAGTGACACTGATGGTGGATAAGCTGCCAAGTCAAACCAGGCGATAATGGCTTGCATCAACATACTTTCTCGTGTTGCAAAATATCTTCATCTGCACATTCTTCTTTCAGCACCGCATCAAAGCCCTCTTCTCTCAATAACATGCGGCAACAGCTCAGCTCAGAGGTGTGCTGTGGGCCAGTCCCGGCCCGCCGTCGCTTAAGTGAGACGCATTACCTCCAATGGGAAAATATTCCGCCTAAGAAAAGCGAGTGTCACGGAAGACGTTTCAGCGTTAGATTTGTAGGCCTGACGTCCATCATTTGTCTTCTCCCAGGCTGGTATGTTGTCATGTTTTCGAGGCATATCAGTGGCTTCCAGAGCATCCAGTAACACTTCAAAGCAGATTGAGCCTGGTTGAGGGGCATTCCCATGTCGCACAGGGTCGAGAAGAGGAATGGACAGGGGCGGAGGCAGGCAGGCCATTGTCTTTCTGCTCTTGAGGTGAATTGTTCTCTCAAGATCAAACATCCAGCGAGTCGTGGGAGGGACATGGAGCCTTTAACAAGATCTGAAAGAGCCGGAGAAGATGCAGGAGGGAACAGGGGAGTCGGGGAAAGCCGGAGGAGTGTATTGTTTTTGCACTGCCAATTCTAAGGCATGTCATGTTTTCATATCTCTTTCCCCTGCCGCCTTCCTTCCCTCTCTCTCCCCCCCTAACTTCTCATGCCTCCCCGCCCTACAGCTGGAGGACATGATAGCTTTCCCATGTTGAGATTCTCTATAGGGCAGGTTTCTCCTGTTTGCGTCACCTCCAACTTCACGTTACAAACGAGTCAATGCAACAGAAACAAGGAAACAAGCAGGATTTATATGAACATTAATGAGGAAAATTCACCCACACTAAGGCTCTGTGGCATTCCTTTGTTTCTCACTTTCTTGGTGACCCCCACCACCACCACCACCACCAGCAGCAGCAGCAGCAGCTTCCTTTTCTGCAGGCCTCAAACAGGAATGCTAACTACACCCCCTCATGGGAAACTGCTCTTGTGCTGACATCATTCAGAGGAGTGTGTGTATAGTTAGATGAATAGATACAAGGGAGGTGACAGGTATTTACAACATAAAGTGATGGAATCCCCTGCACTGATTGTGCAATGGGTGTGATAGGGTGAGAAAAGTTTGCAACCACAGTTTGCAAAGAAGCAACGCCTGTTTCCTCTCTTTCTCTGCGTCTCCCTTTCCTCCACTCTCTCCTGCTATCTCTTGCTCTTTCTCGCTCACCACACATCTCTCAGCCCTTATTTTGTGCCAGCGGATTAATGTGTGGAATGACAGCGTGTCAGTGATCGGACCTATTCCCAAAGCAGCATTGTGAAAGACTCAGCATGCACTTTGTCCTTAATTGCTTCAATGAGGCAGTGGAAATAAATTTACGAGCCTCCTGGAGTCGTCCTCCTGACATTGTGTTTTAGGAGAGAGACTTTCTGGAGATAGCTCTGGATTAGCAACAGGCCATTTATCTGTGTATGCTCTCCTCAGACTTGTATCCAGGCAAACACAGAGCGGGGGCAAGTCAGAGGAAAAGACGGAGCGCAAGTGAGTCAACAATTTGGTGCATCTGAAGATCTCTGGGAATTCGAAACCCCATTTGCGGAGCGTTCCCAGCCGTAAATCTTTAGGTTATCTGGTGAGAATCCTCCTTGAGACATCGTCTGAGCGGAGCTGAGAAGGTGAAGACACAGCAGAAGGAGGAGATCTCTCAGGAGGATTTACATTTGCAAGACAGTTGACAACGGGTCACCTGTGGCCTTCCTATTTCATACAGTCTCATTCAACCCACCACCCACCACTACTCCCACCACTGCTGCTCCCTATACTGAAAAAGAAAACACGCATAAAACCACAGCTCTCTGTTTTCAAGGGGACAAGAGAGAGAAGAGGAGAAGTGGAGAATAAGGCCTCTCATTCCTAATGGCTCCTCTCTTTTGATGAAACAGTTCCGTTCGGGCCACTCGGTGGGATTTTGTCAGGTGGCGCAGGCTGGCTCTGTATTAATTAATAACATTGGCTGGTCCATTCAGGACTATGCAAATGGCTCGGGAGCTCAGCTAGAGGCTGGGAGAAAGGAGACAAAAGGCTTGGCCCTTACATTTCATATGCAGAGCCATGCGAGGGTCAGCGCTGCGGGGCCACTTGATAGGAAACACCAGCGTTTCCCTGAGGCAGGCCGCCGGATAATAGCCCAGAAACAAGCTCATTAAGGGAGATTATGAACCTCCATTCCTACACACAGACACCAAGCACTCCGAGCTTCCTCTTCTATTCTTATTCAATTGAGGTAAAGTGGGAGAATGGACGGGGTGCATGGGGCAGACAGATGCACCCCAACCTGTCTGCTGCAGTTATTGAGCTCCGTCTTCTTGCCATATTGGCAGGGATTATGCTCTATTTTTTTCTTCCAACTCCAATAGCCCTCTCTGTAATGGTATGCATGGAATGGTGACAATAGTCATAGAAGCTGATCAAAAGGAAATTCTGGATCTTGGCCAGCAGTGCTGTCCAAGACAGAGTCAATTGTCCCGCAGGACACAATGAAGATTTTGCTACAAGTTGAGATGTAAATAATGAGCAAATACTCGCGTTCTTACCTCAGAAGAGTATTTGATTACTTTTGTCTAAGTGTGTGGAAGTGTCTTTGTGCTGTGTAAAGTAACTTGATGATTAACTGGTTAGTTTCTCTGAGACAAACTAATGATTCACTAACAAACCTAACAGAAGTCCAGGTTTGCTGCATTGGTTCACTCTCCCTCTGATATAACATCACTTTTTATAGATTTTGGTACATTTAAAAAAAATCCTCCCCTTTAATTCAATTTTATTTGAAGTTGAATTTAAGAAGATATTCTCAGAGGATCAGTAAAACTATCTGGAAATGATTCAGACCCTGACCGATTTAGATTTTTCTGTATCCTGCTGTGGTGTCCAAGCTGCATGCCTCAAATTCTGGAGGAATTCAGGAAGGAATTTCCAATATGGTGGCCAATATAGTGAATTTTTGATATGGAATGATAAAAGTATTTGTTTATGTAGACTTTGCTGTAATATGACTCCGCAGAGGTAATCCGCAGGCTGCTTTCATGAACAAATTAATTTTTTAAAAATTATTATTCAGACATTATAATACATAACAAAATGTATTAAAATTTCTATAATAATTACAGTAGTTAAAGAAGAAAAGTAGTTTTCTTATTTGCAGAAATTACACAACATACACCAAAAGTCACCACTCTCTCTGTGAAAGGCCATTATTACAGAATCAGAATACCAGTATGAGTCAGTCTGGCTTTAATTTCTATGCAGCAGTGACCAGTCAGATGTTCAGAGATGATTCATAAGCTCTTCTTTCATCTTCGCTGCTCAGTCTCACTGGTCCAGAGGCAGGAATGCTCCTTGTAACTTCCTTTCCAAGTTTCTGCTGCATGGAGAATCCCCTCCAGGCTCAGCTCCGCATTCTAGAGATGAATGATTCATCTCAGATGTGGTCAATGAAATGGTCTTTACTGGTGTTTGTTTACATAAAAGCCCCTTCATGTTTGATGACTCAGAACCCGAACAAATTAGCTACCTCCTCCAACAAATTAACATCTCTCCACACGCTCCACTGATGTGAGGAATCATGTCCGGCCCGGCTGCATCGTCAACACGAGGAGCAGGAAGAAGCGTCCTCACAGTGCGCGCCCAAAAATGTGACACACGGAGTGAATCATCAAGCGGCATGTCCTGAGTTCCCCCCTTCACCTCGCTGGCGTAATCAGCACCACACTGTAAATACTGTGGCCGGCTGAGTCACACCAGAATCACAAAGAAAGAGATTTTTTGCTTTGGAGGCTGCAATTATCCAGGCGGAAGGGTTTAGAAGTCAAAATGTTTTTGAGCTTACTTGTTTACCTTGGAGGTCACGTTAACCACAAAGACTAATATTTGTGATTTGAAGTAAAGTAAATGTTAGTGGCAGCTAGTTTGACCTGAACATTTTTGTCATGACACCAGCATGTCTCTCAGTCTTTCTCTTTCTCCAACTTTTTTTTGTCAGATCAGAGAACCTACCTCTCATTATTATTGAGAGTAACATTATCTTAAAAAGGCAAGGAAAAACAAACGTGGCCATTTTTAAAGGGGTCTTTTTTTTCACATCTGACCTTAAGATACATGAATGAAAATGGGTTTTATTGGTAGCAATTCTAAGAGAAATTCTCCAAGATGCCAAAAGTTTTTGATACCAAATTACAGCTTGGATTATTCTATTTCAGTGAAAACAGGATATTAGACCAAAATTATTAATGAAACATGTAACAAATGGTATCAATCCAAACATTGCTGCAACAGCTCATGAGAAATAAATGACCACGAGAATGACTTCCATATTCTCTTAAATCCTCAGCCCTGACACAGAGTTATAACTAGAACAACTAGACACACAGAGCATCTCCAGCTTTCAAGTGATATATATACACCAGTGAAATGCCTCTAAGGCTTTAT
>JAOWBC010000049.1:12440318-12453074 GCA_028566105.1 Hypoplectrus providencianus | reverse complement strand
AGAACAACTAGACACACAGAGCATCTCCAGCTTTCAAGTGATATATATACACCAGTGAAATGCCTCTAAGGCTTTATTAGATCGGCTCAGCTCCTAATTTTGTCCAAATCATATCAGCGACAGAGAGGGAGGGACCAAATGTTTTTGAAAGCTTCACCTTGTATGCTCATGGTTGCTGACATGGCCTTAAGGCTGCAGCTGTGACAGTGGAGAAGATGGTGCAAGGCTGACAAGAGCTGTCACAGGATGCTACAATTAAGGAGGAATTCTGTTTTCTGGCAAATGAGCGCAAATCACGGTCTGAGCAGAGAGCATGACTCACACTCTCCCAAGTTTTGTTTTTCTGTTTGTCTCCAGAGTGACAGTCTGGAACAAGAGGTAATGGAAGATGACAGATAGCAGTATCGAGTTATTGTTTCTTAATCAGTGATTTCTCCCCTTGTTGCATTGTGAAAGAACTCCACAACCCGGTCGGGAAGTTGTTGTTTGCGTCTCCCGGAGCTCCAGTAGGTGTACCGTCTGAGCAGCTCTCTACAGACCTTGTTTTGACTACCAGGCTGTGTTGCATTAGCGGTAAAACATACTGTCATGCCAATCCCAAAATGATGTTTGTTTTTGGCCTTAATCAGTCAGCAGCCTCGGGTCCTCGTAATGCTACTCCTTTAATAAACAAGGTCAATAAGCGCTACATGTATAGAATACAAGACCCTGATTTATAGTGCTGGAAAGAGGGAAGAGGGTGAGAAGGAGAGTTTGGAGGGTTTTTTTCTCTCTTCTTTTGGCTGTTGTTCAACTTTCCAACTTTAATTAATTTACAAGTTTAATGTGCATACTGTGCATTGCAGCCACCCAAGAGGAGTGGGCCATGTAGGGCAGCAGACTGTGTGACCAGAGGCCTGGGGATGAAGTTTCAGGGGCTAGTAACACGGAGGAATGGAGATGAGGGGGCATAGGGAGGAGAAAGGGCCATTGAAGGGGGTGAGAGGCGTGCAGGCCAGGCCAGCCAGCCGCTGCTCACAGGGAGCTTTCCATCGCAGGCGTCCCCACTCAGCTACATACACTGTTTATCCTCAACATGAATATCAATGAGGGCCTCCTAAAATACGGCCATTCTTCCCCCCACATGCAGCAGCCACCAGGCCGGAGTGTCAGCCTGCATCGGCTGCACGCGCGCGTCCTTGTTCTGCTACAGACCTGTCTTGTCTTGAGTGCGAAAAATCAGCTTGCTGCCCACTGTCCACCACTCAGCTCTCCCACAAACCTACGTCTGTGCCGTGTTTGTGTGTCTGTGTGTGCGTCTGCATCTCAAAGCACGCAGGCATCAGCGCATTGTTTCTGTCCTGTGTCTCTGCGCTGTCTGCCTCCTTGCCTGTCAGTCTGCTCTCACTACACACGTACAGTAAATCCGTGTATGCCTTTGTCCTTTTACCCCTCTATAGAAAGTTGTGCTCTTACAGCAGTGATGTAATGCCGAGGGGCTTTGTGCGCTCTTTCCTCTTGGCTCGAGGTAGCCTTTAATAAATCGCCCCTTGGCAGAGGCCCAGCGGCTAACACAGGGGTGTATAATAAGTTCATTTATTTGTCAACACTGAGCCCACAAGATGAGAAAGCGCCTGGCTGTGCATGTTAAAAAGGCAGTGAGGGGCTGCCTTTACAGCTATCAAAGGGCCTACCTCTTTGATTCCAGATTAAAAAAAAAGAGAAGGAAGAAAAATCTCCTTCATGGCCATCGCACGCAGTTTGCTTTGCAATTGAATATGGCAATATGTTAATGTGCAGGCTGTTTCTATGCCCCCACTGCCCACTCCTCTAGCCCATAGGTGGCCCAGGAACAGAGGAATACTTGTGGGGGGGGTGGGGGGGTGGATGAGAGGCAGGAGGTGAGGGTCGCTGGAGGGCGACTCTTTTCTACTTCCAAAACCTCACAAGAGTCTGGACACAGACTTGAGAGTGATGTGCATCGGAGTTGTCCACCCCCTCTCCTCTCCCACCAAGCCCACCACCTTCCCTTCTTTTCTCCTTGTTGCCTTGTCGCCAGTCCGTCCCATCCCTCCTTCTTCATCTTCCTCCCCCCCCGTCGACCCCCTGTCCCCCCTGTCCAGCCACACTCTTTGTCCAGCCTGTCTCTCTGAATTGGTATCAGCAGAGAGGGGATGGATGCTGTGTCTCTCAATTGGGTGAAATGAGGTGATGACTCTGGACAATGGAGTCACACTCTTCTGCCTTCCCTCTCGCAGGCCCGCCACTCTATTAATATGCTAAAAGATAGGAGGGCCGCCAATGCAAACCACTGCCTGTTGTAGCAACAAAGACTGAGGCATGTGTGCCATTCACTGGCCCCATCTAAGCAGGCCATGTGTTGTCCAAAAAGAAAGGTAGAAGTTGAGCAAGACATAAAGAGAGAATAGAGAAAGGAGTGAGTGAGTGTGTGTGTATGTGTGTGCGCGCGTGTATGTGTGTGAAGAGAAAAACTCTCTCTCCCTGTCTGTCTGTCTCCCTTGCTCCCTCTCTCCCTGTATGCCAGTTGCCTTGCCTTTTCGGGCTTCTGGCCCGTTCACAAGCTGTCTCATTTGCATTATGAATGACAGTGAGGGGAGCTAACAAGGTTATTGGTCTTTGAGACGCACGCCTGTGACCACACGTGGAAAAAGGACCTACAGCAGTGAGCATTGGCAGAGGCACTGAGCCTCTTTATTCCTCCCTTTCCAAGCGCTATGGGGCTTTTTTCAGCGAGCACACGATTTACTCAGGAGATGGAAGAAAAGGGGCCGGGCTGGGGAAAGGGGGACTGGGGTGGGGAGCGGGTGAGGGTGGTTGCTTTTCAGCTCCTTTACAAGCCAAGTGAACCCTCATTATCCAGGCCCCTGGTCATTAGTGAGCGCTGCGATCAGACCCGGCGCAATAGAAGGATTATTTATTAGCTGACTGCTAGATTACCAAATCATATTGTCTCTGGGAGGGACTTATCTGTACCCTTTTTGTGGAGCATATGAAGTGGAAAGTGCAGTTTAGAACCAGCACCAGGTGAAAAAGAATCCAGTGAAAATCAACTGAACTAAAGATGTTAGCGCCTCACTGAACAACACTTACACAATGCGATACTTCTTTGTATCTTTTATAAACTATAAAACAGTACTGGTGACACATTTAACTCAAAAAGCATTTCTTCATCCAACAGATTTCAGATTCGCCATGTACCCACCCTCCATGATTGCCACAGGAAGTGTGGGGGCAGCGATCTGCGGCCTACAGCTGGACTCAGCTGACCAGTCACAGTGGGGCGACAGTCTGACAGACCTGCTGGCCAAAATCACAAACACAGAAGTGGTGAGTTTGTTTTATATCCTCTTCCTCTCTCACTTCCAGAATGCTCATTGCAGCTTGGTTGACCTCCACATTTTTTTCCCCCAAAACAAACAAAAAAATTCAAATAAGTAAGACATTAGCTGAGATCTTGATACATGGGAAACTTGGGGGATATTTTTGAGGGGGTTTTTTTGAATGAGGAGTAAATGTTAGCATCTCTGCTGACATCAGTAATGTTTTTCAGTGGTATTATAATCTAAGTGCAATTATGACAGTCACTTGGTGATTCAAAAATGAATCAGCTGCTACTGTTGTTGGAAGACATTCAGTCAGTTAACATCTCCAGTTAAAAGCCACAAATAAGTCATCTCATTTCCACAGAAACACACAAGCTGTTACTGTTAACAAGCGAGGCAGTTTTTTTAGATACCAGACATGCAATTTCTGAGGGAAATATGCCTGCTATTCATGTCAAAAGTTAAGTAATCAAACATTTGTTGAAGTTATGCATTTGGAGCGGATGGAAATCGAAATGTTGAAATGTTGCACTCAGATTTGACCTGTTTACTGGGAATCGGCTCTCCACAAACCCATTTTCGGGGGATATTACCGCCAGTATTTGACATAAGAAGAAAAAATAAAAATAAGCAGAAACTAAGAGCAGTAATGTCTTCATTAAAAAAAAAAAAAAAGAAAAAAAGAAACCTTGAGCTATGTCGATTTACAGGCAGGCTTCCCTCGAATGGACTTGGAGGTTGCTTGTGGCAGGTTTCTTTTCCTCCCCATCAGTCCGGTCAGGCTGCTCAGGGCCCCTTCATATAAAGAATCCTCTAAATCGAGCCAGGTTGAGAGCATATACAGTGTGCTCTGTCGCTGACAGGAATGCTGGCCAGGCCGTTGTGTGGCTGTCTGGGTACAGTGAATGTTGCGGTGGTGGGTGAGTTGAGTCCAAACACAGGCAGGGCCTCTCCTGACTCTGAGATGCCTGGCTTTCATCACGCGGATGGGAGAGGGCTTCAGCCTGCTATAGCTTACTGCAAATAGGTGGGCAAAGCTACAGAGGGTACAGAGAGGGAGATGATTTGATGATGAGTTAACTAATTCTTTGTTCGTCTCTTTGGGGAAATGGGTCTCCTGCGTTTGATCCACCTTAACTGTTCAGGATCAGCCACAGCACAGGGTCCAGAGACTGGCTCCAGGTCTGACATTATGAAAAGGGCTTTTAGTTAGGAATAATTTAAACACGAACACTTTGAGTTCATGTGTGCTCACTGCACAGGAAGCAGATCAAAGTGCAGGACATGGATCGTAAGCCTCAGCCCTGGTATGTTAAATTCTGTCCCAAAAGGAGGTGGAGGAGGAGGAGAAGGAGGTGGAGGAAGAAAGCTGTTGAAGTGTGAAAAGGACACTGGAGGGGGTGTCATGCCTCCCTCGCGGCAATCAGCCCTCTCTCGTCTCCTCCTATGGTCCATAATGCAGCTCTGCTGGAAAGCATGGCTCCCTCTGGTGCGAGCTGTGTGAAGTCTCGCTCAGCAGCTGAGGAAAAACAAATAGCTGACCTCAGCAGCACAGGGCCTCAGTGTGTTTAGGCTGCAGGGTCTTAGACTTGAGGGAATTAAGTCACTCTGTGTCTCTATGATCAACTCCTCAAATTCCCGGATTCAGACAAGCCGTGGCTCGCAGTAAACACACGAGGCAAAGCTGAGGGCACCCTTCCTAATTCAACATATATGAGAGGCTTTAGTATAACTGCTAAAGGTGCAGCCAAAACTGAACACGTCAAGTATATTTTGGTTTATAATCAGACATTTGCACCACTTGTTATACAATATAAAAACACAGCCTAATGACAGATGCCCAGAAGTAGTTGTCAGCACTAATAAGTGTCTTCAGTGCAGTTTACTTTGCTGGTAACTGATTGAGCAGTTGGGCTTTCACACACACAAAAGAGGAAATGGTGATCATCTACCGTGTCATTTGAACATTTACCCTACCTTCTTTTTCCCAAAAGCTGAACCACTTCATACGTCAATTCAAAACCCAAGGGTCACCTCAACCTCAATTTTGACTGCAGTCGTCAGGGTGGTGGTATGAACCTGAGTCTAAATGTGTACACATAACATACTGTATTGGGTTTTGGCAGACGGGGTAGAAGCCCGGCAAGATGGTCGAGCACTGCCTCATAGTCCGCCGGCCGAAGAGCCAGGCAAAATATGAAGGCAAAGCAAGTTTCGCCAACCTCTGCAGCTGCTGCTGCCAACAGCATCATGGCCAACGCCACCCCCCTGGCACCCTGCTGGCATCTGTGGTATCCAAAAGCTGCGGTTTTCCAGTGGAAATGTGATAGGGCCAAGTCACCATCTTGGGCCACTGGAAGAATGTGTGTAGCCTCACATACACCTGGTGTGGCCAAGAGGGGCTCTCTGTTAGGGACAGCAGACGGGGCTGTGTGCCCCAGAGGAATGAATAGAGAAAAATTGACAAGTTGACAGAAGATGACTTCCCAGTGGGATGACACTCTGCTGTCAGTCCCCTAAACTGCTCTGGTGATCTGCAAGAAATGTCTCTACAACTCAACATTTAGTCTAATTGTACATGAAGGCCCAGTGAGTACAGCTTCCCTTTATTCTTGAATGGTAAAACAGGAAATAGAGGTTAGAGAAGTGCAAGGGTTCAAGACCACCACTTCCTCAATGTTATCATTTGACTCGGTTTTTCTCATTCATCTTTTTTTTTGGTCAGGGTCACATGCTTAGACACCGGAAACACATTTTCCCATTTCTCCCTCTGTCCTGTTTTTTTAATCACTGTATTTTCCATTTTGACCTAAATCTCACTGAGATAGTCTCATTCAAGTTGCTTGATGAATGGATGTGATATAAAGTTTTCTGTGGGAGTAATTCAGCCGCAGCGTTTTGAAGCCAGAAGGCTTGTAACAAAGATGCATTTATTAAGAAAGATTATCTCTTAACACAGCCTGTGGCGTCACCGCTCGTGGTGTTTCAGCACGCAGGCTAAAGAAGGAGAAAGGTCACATTTTCTATTGTAACTTGTGGAAATTTGAGTCATGCGGTGACTCCTTATTTCCCGTGTCAGCCTCCGGATATTTTGTTTTAGGATTCCCTGAGATCTGTAGTGTGTGCCTGCCTGTGTGTTTGTTTCAGCTGTCTGACCACCAAGTCCTCCCAGAGAAGCTAACACTGTCTTGTGTGGTACAGTCAGCAGTTAAAACACATTCCATGGCTTCACACATTTCTTCCCTTTGGTTTTGTCTGTCTGCACGACTTCCCCCCCACTGCCAGTGTCACAAAGGCCGCCCAGGGATAATGTGCATGCCTTGATTTGTCAGAAAGACAGATTGTTTCAGTATGATGCATGTTTGAGGTGGGGCAAATGGAGGGCCGTAAAGGCAGGGGAGGATCTGAGGTGGTTATGTGTTTTTCCGGGTTGAGGCTGCAAAATAAGATGCTTCAGTGTAGCGCTACCTCCCATGACCAGCTCATTCAGTGCTGTTGGCCCCCGCAGTATCCAAGTACCTAGAGCTTCTCTGAAAACAACATTGGTGGTGTTTCCAGTAGTCACACATTGAAGTCATTAAAGTTTCTCGAATAAAGCCCATGGGGCTTGGCATGGGATCCGAGCTGCCGCTCTAAAGAGCTGCAGAGACGGGGTGAGAATGTCTTTTAAGCAGTGAAGGCGTGCATTCTTGCGGTAAGACACAGGCAGTTCCTTTACATGTTCTTCGCTTTACTTAATTTTCTCACAGGAATTGGGATTTTATGACCAATGAGGCACATGTTGGTGGGAAGATTTGGTGTGTGTGTAAGTGTGCACACGCCCATGTAAGCGGCCAACCTCTGGAGGAGATTAAGGGACAGACGCTGGTCGGGTTTCCTCCACGTCAGACCCATTGCTGTGGGGAAACGATTCCCCCCGGAGGTTCCCAGCCCAGATCAGTCCAACCTCCTCAACATCAAATCACTCTTCATGGATCACGACCCAAAAAACTCTCCAGCTAATCATCGATGGATGCTGGAGAAGTCAAAATAAAAGAGATGTCAAGACAGGAATTACTTCATGCAGACTTCTGATATCTCCAAAACCCCTCTAGGCTGAGTCATTTTGTTAGTGGTTGTGTAATGTGATAGATTTATTCTTTCAGAGAGATTACACATGTAATGAAATCCTCCATAACTTTGTCCACATTTTCAACAAATCACAAGTCCTGAAAGTTTGGTTAGATGTCAGAAACCCATGTAGTTTCCCCTCAGAAACACGGAGCATGTCTCCCCTGTGATGTGTCATGCTGTTTGGCCTTTGACCCTGTGACCTTTTGTCACTCACCCGTGCGCAGCTGCCGAGGAGCAATTCTGATGGGAGAGAGGCCTCAGTGCTCTTTTCATCAAGGCCCAGCGGCACCAGAAGCAGTAACACAGGCTCAAACTGTGGCCCATCAGGTTTAAATTAGCTGTAAATTTCTAAAGAATGTTTCCCCACTCCACAAGCGGTACACTTTCACCCATCCCTCCGGCCATGGGGCGCTCTCAGTCATGTTTCCCACAGACGCCTGGTGCTTTAAGGCAGGGGGGTTATGCCTGTGTGTGCAGAGCGGCTGTGTTCTCGTACTTCACCACCAGAGAGCAGTGTTATCAGCTCCGTCAGGAAGGAGCGTTCAGATTAGTTTGTTGTGTTGTTGAGTATCTTTACTCATCACTTTCTCACTCAAAAACAGTTTGACCTTTCTCTGGCGCTCTTCCTAACAATCCATTTAGCACCACTCTCCTCGCTTAGATTCACCCTCCCCCCCATGTCTCCCCCTCCCCAGTTGTTCTCCCTTCATGCGCTGCGCTGTCCCCTCTGTCAACCCTCCATCAGGGAAGGATATGAGGGCTCAGCGCTGTTGAGAGGCTCCTCTCCCAGGTGGATTCTCAGATTGCCGCGGCGGCCTTTGATGGTGAAAGGCGAGCCGGCCAGGTCTCAGATGGATCCCCCGCAGGCAGGCAGGCACACAGACTGGCTCTCGTTAAAAAAGCACCACCTTTGTGTTCCCACAGGAGGTGGATGTAATTAACATAGCTTTAGTACTACCTGTGTTTTCAGCCGCCGTTGTCAAGGCTACTTCTGTTTGGGTTTTGTATGTGTTTGGGAATGGTGGAGGTGGTGGGATAGGTGGGTGGCTGGATGGGGGAGGCAGCGGTGTGCATGTGTGCATTGATGCATATGTGTGTGTGTGTGTGTGCACATGAGCACTACAGGGGTGTTCAGTGCACAACCCTGGTGGGCTGATGTAATGCTTGGGTCTGGTCCGTGTCTGGGCTCAGCCTTGGCAGTAGATGGAGTAGCGAGAAAGTTGGTGGTCATTTAAAACCCCCGGCCTGTGCTTCCCAAGGGCCCCTTTGCTACCACACCAGGGGCCCCTCTGCTTCTACACCAGGGGCCCCTGTTTCTCATGCATTCAATAAGTTTTCAAGTTTCTTTTTTTTTAATTAAAACTATAACAAAATGTGCTGGTAAGACACAAAGATGACTTAAACTAAGACTAAATAAGAAGAATAACTGACAGCATTAAAAGAGAAAGCATTTTCACCAAAAGCAATGCAATTTTTTTCTGGAATGTTAAAAATAATTAGGATATGACAAACTAATAAGCATTTTCTTCTGAGCTAAACTTCCTGTCCCCCTCTCAGCAGATTAAAATGTATATATTTTTACAGCTTGTCCTCCCCCTCTCGTTGCATTGCAGGATGTTCTCAAAGAGTGCCAGGAGCAGATTGAGCGCGTGTTGGTGAGCAGCCTGCGCGAGGGACGGCAGCAGCAGCAGCAGCAGCAGCAGACACAGAGAGGCCCCAGCGGGAAAGGCCTGGACGAGCTGGATCAATCCTCCACCCCGACAGACGTCCGCGATGTCAACTTGTGAACCACCAGAGGGCGGCCATGCAAAGGATTTACAGAAAAAAAAAGCATCATGAAAAAAACCTCAATTTTCTTAAAAGCAGAAAAAAAGAACAAAAGAACAAAAAATGTTAAAAACACAAGCCCTTTAAAAGAAAAAGAACAATGCTTGCTAGTTTTTTTTTTTTTTTTGTAGATTTTTCTGTTCTTCAAGTCAAAACACCTGCCCACGAATAGATTTTCTATGATGATGTAGTCTAAAAAGCAACAAATTTGATACAAGATGCAGCTCTGTGGTGCCTTGGATATACAGAAGGGAAACCAATCATATTTGCATTCTGCCTTTGATTGTATAGTATGGTCTTTAAGTTATATTTTAACAATAGCTTGATAATGACGCTGTTATTGTAGAAGTTTTGGAAAACATTCGGAAATTACATGGGATCACAGTGGGGCTTTTTTTATTCTCTGTTTTGTTTATATGTGTGTTATCACTATTTCATTTGGGGCTGGTGTTTGAGAGGAGACAAGCTCCTCGACCATCAGAACGTCCACACAAGACAGACAGAAGAAGCTGTGAGAACATTATGCTAATAGTGGGTGGTCCATGGAAGAGATGGGATGACAATAATTATTAGTAGTATTAGTAATTATTATTATTATTGTTATTATTATTATTGGACATATTTTGGAACTCAGTAGTAGAGATCAATAAGCTCCTTTTGTCAGGCTGCTTGTGTGTCAGTTTGTGTGTGCAGTGTGCAAGAGTGTGTGTTTGTGTGTGTGCAAGTTAGTGAGTGTGGTGTGTGTGGTTGTGTGAATGCTACATGTGATCCTGTATCTATATTAGCCGCGTGCATTCATTGGTGTGAGGCACTTGAGCAGAGTCAAGTTGTAGCCTTCTGTGTTTAAAGACTATGGAGCGAGCGGAGGCAACACATGTCCATCAGTATAACAGGGCATCTATGCTATATCACTGCCTTCATGCATTAACAGTGTATCATGGTTCATTGTTGGCCAACAGTAAACTCATGTGCATGAGTGAGACCGAAAATAAATTAGCCAAGGAGGATATGGGTGAAGGGACTTTCACTTAGAGCCCCTTATCTTTCTAAGAGCATTTTTTGCCTGAGGTGATCTTCCTCAGACTCAAAGGTCATGTGAGGTGTTTGTTTATTACTGCCATTCTGTTAATGAAATATTACAGATACTTCTATTTCACATTGTTACAATAAGGTGTTTCCTTAGTTGTGAAAGGCTGCTTTGAGTCTGGACAGAGTAGTAATGACCTCCGATGTGTGTGTATGGCACACGTGAAAACAGGAGAGGACGATGTCTTGAAGAAAGTGGACGGAGGGTGTTAGACTCCTCTGTGTTCATGAGCAGGGAGGGCTGGGTGTGGCGTGGAAAGAGTTAGAGAGAGAGGGACAGTTTGCAACTAAGAAGTCACTGTGGAACTGTGGAGAGCACACGAGTGCACGGCACAGGATGGTAGGACAGAGTGAGAGGATTCGAGTGGTGCAGGAGCATGCTGCTGTGTGGAGGATTTACAGCCAGTGGCTGGAAGATGATAACGAACAAAAAGAAGCCCAAAGGCCTCACGATGAAACTTTGATTTCTATGTGTTTGGATGGAATCAACATTCATTTCTCATAATGGATGTCTACAATGACACAGCTAAGTGAACAAAAACGTTCTGGGTTTCCATTTACATGGAAATGAAATGAGGAACTGAGACTGTACACTGCCAGACCATGTGAGGATGAACTTTCTTGGGGTTGGGGGTTGGGGGGTTAGAGGAGTACAGGATGATAATATACTGTCAATGCATCTGGAGTCCCACATAGGGCAGTTTTCAGCTCCCCTATATGATTTCAATGGCAAAGCACTTTGAGAACATGCTCCCCAGGAGATAAGTAAAATGAAATGCGTCGGGTGGTGATTGGAGGTGAATGGATGTTTTCTTTTTTTTTTTTTCCTTGTTAGCCTTTTCTTTGGTTTACTTTGTAGGGCTGGTTTCCCAATCGTCAGACATACCCTTGTCATCAAAATTAAAAAGGCTTTCCACGACTTGTGTTGAGAGGACATTCCGATTTAAAGACAAAAAAAACAAAAATAACATTCCTGTTGAAGCAAAGTGCAAGTTGATGGGGAGAATTTGAACTAGACAATGCCATAATGAATTTGAAAATGTCTACACAGAGTTCACTGATCCATGGGTTCTGTTTGATTTAATTTTTCTTTGTCAAGAAATGAAATATTTGTTTTTACTTGAATTTTTTTTTCTTCATATTTATCTGCATCACAGCCACAGTTAGTCACACACGGCGGCGACAAGCCACATAAAGGGGGTGGTCGTAACATCTGATATTTGCACATGTTCTTCCGAGGGCAATGAGGTTTGCATTTAACACAGAGCAGAGCCTTTGTTCCAAACCACCTTTACCTGATGTGTGTTGCAGTGGTTGGTCAGTTTTCTATGGTGCTGGCTTGTGGAGTTCAGGCCGATTGTCTGCCAGTGAACACATCTGTCCCCTGTGAGCTTTGCTGCTTCAAATCAATGGCAAGGGGGTTGATCAGCCGAACAGACATCAGCACAAGAGACAGATGATTATTTTTGTTTTGTTTTGTTTTGATGGGACACATGGCTTTGCCACAGCGAGGTGTCTTTGACTTAATGCTTGAGTTTTTTTCATGATGGTATGTGACTTTGCTGAGTGTATGTTTGTCAGACTGAAGAAAATGTGGGGATCTAATGTTTAAGGGATGTTTTTCAGTTAAACTGGGCAATTTAATGACATATTTGCCAAAACATCCCCGTTTGAATATTTGATTTGACCTCTTCATTTTGCCTCTGTTTGCCTGATGTAAGCTCTCTCCCAAACTTAATGGTTGTGATTTTTCTTTCCTGCAATTTATTGTTGCATGTGTTATATATTGAGACCACCTTTTCAATTCGTGTTTGATATATTTTATGGGGTGACCAGACCCGCAAAAGCGTTTTTCTAAGATTTAGAGATACTGTATTCCAAAGTGAAGAGAGGACGGAGTAGGAGGAGGAGGAGGAAGAGGAGGAGGAGGAGGTGTGAAGACATCAAGAAAAAGTGTCAATATTTTTATTGAGTTTTGCGCTGCTAAAAGCTATGAATTTGTTTCATTTATACAAAAAAATAACATTACCTAGTTGTGATGTGTCACTTGAGTGTGCTGCTATTTTATAAACATTTGTATTATAATATAATTATTTTACTGCTTAAGAGATACATTCAGAAAAAAAACGAAGTAGATGGTGATAGAAGAACATGAAATGAGTATTCGACTGGAAATGTTCTTTGTACAGTTTGACAGTTTGCTTAGATAGCATGTCTCCTTTACCCGTTTTTTTTTTTTTTTTTTTTTTTTTTAATCTATTTTGCTCTCCTTCTTCAGTCACATTCTGCATCAGTGGTATTTCTTATACCTCAGGATTACTGGACAAAATCAAACACAAACAAATCCATCACCTATACCTCTGCAGTTAGGTAGCCTGGAACGGAGGAGATAGAATACAGTGGGGGT
>JAOWBC010000049.1:12420624-12431514 GCA_028566105.1 Hypoplectrus providencianus | reverse complement strand
TATTGTTTCACTATGACTTCGATTGTCATACATTTTTATTTCTTTAATCCACATACATATTATTTAATTGTTTGTTTTAATTATAATAGCTTATGTGGTTTATTTTTTAGGTCTTTTTTTGACAAACAAACTGTGAAAAGAAAGTGGGTGGGAAAGAAAACACTGACAGATTTTTGCTCTGTTCAGGTGAAAGAGCGAGTCAAAGAGTTTTTGGAGAAAATGCTCCAGCGAATCGGGGCTGAACACTGGGAGGACAGAGGGGAGGACGGAGCTCTCTTATCCTCTTCAGCGGGGGGAACCTCTCCAGCGGAGGGAGAGGCAGACGATGGGGTCAGGGGCGTCCCGGTCCACGCTCTGGTCGTCACCCACGGGGCCCTCATGTGCGTGGCCGTGCGCTTCTTTGTGGAGGAGTTACATTGCTCCTTGCCTCCAGGTTCAGACAGAAAACACATGTTCTCTCTGAGCCCGAACACCGGCCTGTGTCGGTTCATACTAACCGTGGGAAAAGAGGACGACAGGTTCCAACTGTCAGGGATTCGCTGTGTGTTCGTCCACAGAGGGGACCATGTTAAACAGTAGCAGCAGGGTGAATAGAGGCTTTAACAGGCTGTAGACGATAACTCATGGGAGCAGAGGAAAGGGAGATTTACAACAGGGAAAAAGCACTGAAAATTTACAGTTATTTATATACAATAGTATAATATGTTTTGAGAAATGTAATAATCAAAGGTCAACTATTTTGTGCTATCTATCATTGAATAGTTTAACATTTGTATTATCTTAAAAACACTTGGAGAATTTGAGTGTTAAATCAACAGTATATAGATTATACTCATACCTATGTATTGTACATCTACATTCATATATAAAATGTTTTATCTTCAGGGCTTGTGTGCTGTTTCATGAGTTCATGAGCAGCGTCTTTAACCTCACATAGATGGTTTGTGTTGTATCTCATTACTTTGTTACTGGCTGGCTGTTCATTACTGTAAATGTGGGCAGCTTTGTGTTCTAATGAGTTCATGTTTCTATATTTACTCTCCGGAAGTTCATAGATCCTACGCAGGAACACAGAGCAGAGCCGCAACACCGTTAACGTTTGGGAAATCAGTGACTCTGACGTTGCTGTGAATTAACACTTCGGTCAACAAGTGCAAATGCATGCTGGAAACAGTGCATACGTGCTCTGTGTTGGACTCTTTTCTCTACTTTTTATTCCACTCTGTTGGAAAAATCATTGCACACATTCAGTGGTTGTTGTCACTGGGATTCTTTAGTTTTAACACTTTGTGGTGTAGGGATGCAGTCAGAGGGTTAGATTATTTCTTCAATAAAAACTTGTAGCTGCTACATAACTCTGTATCATAACAGACATCTGTGAAAACTTTACAACAGCAATAAAATATCTTTTTCTGATAAAACCTCCCAAAACAGCCCTCAATCAGTCGACACTGGATCTCATTTGAGTTTGTCATCTTTGCATGGTATATATACATATTAAACCAAATTTGGTTGTTGGGTGCATGACAGTGTTTTAGCCTAACAGAAGTCATTTTGCCACCAGTTAAGGAAAACGCAACAAATAAGCCTTTATCTTATCTGTAGCAACTCATATAACATAATACAATGAGTCTAATGGTAAAACAATGGCACCTATATCTGTCTGAATCAATTTAGAGTTTGACTTTTGGTTTTTCAGTCAGGAAAAATGCAACTGAAATCTCTGAAATGTAAAAAAAAAAAAAAAAAATCCCTCCAGCACAGTTCTAAAACACCTAATTTTACATTTCTAGTTAAACTCTTTCCATAGTTTGCTATTTGTTACTGTATATCCACCTTCACACTCCCATGTTTCATCGCTTTCTTTTTACTTGCAGACTATCGACTGTGATACAAAACACTGATTTTTGCATTTGGTCTATAAACATATCTTCTTTAGTATACATGTCTGTGATTTACATTGTTGGCTATGCTTATTTCATATGCATAGCTTCTTTTGGACATTATTTGTCCAGGTCTAATATTTGCCAGTTACATAACCAATTGGCTGTGTGCAGTAAGCAGGCGATATCTGTGATCTGTCTTTGGAAACGATTGGTCGCTCGGATAAAGATTCTGCAGTAGTTTGTGTTTGTTGTTCTAGGAGGTATTGTGCACATGCAGTTTGCAGCCAAGAACATTTAACTGCCGTTAACGTAACAACCTTACTGGTGTTTTCTTTGAATGGCCCTCATCAAAAACATGAGAATAAGTCCAGAGCAAAGAACAAAATAGCCACTTTTATTCACAGCTTCTTTACTCAGAAATAAATGGCTCTTATTAGTGATCAGTCGATATGTGAGATCATTGAAGCAATGACTGAAAAAAGAAACTTGCACAGACAATTAGAAATCAGACCAACAATCCACAGAAGAGTCACCATTTATTTTTTCCACAACAGAAATAAAACACAACATGAAATATATAAATAATAAAACAGTAGGCTAAGAAGGAAGTCATTCAACACATTTCAATAAATAAATACCTTAATCGCTGTGACTTTGGTGTCCGGCACCTGACATATTCTGATCCTGCTCACTCTAATACGGCTACAAACAGCAGATGATTGTTTTATTCTTCGGTGTGTGCTGGTCTACTCTGGTTTAGTTTGTAAACTCCTGTTATGAAGCTTTATTGTATCAACAAATGCATGCATAAATATTCATAATTACTTACAGATTACATATTTTTACAAAACAAACATTGCCACATCTGACCCTAGGCTTAAAATTTAACTGACAGCGGAGGTCAGGTCAGCGGGACACTGCACCAAACTCACTGCATGATTTTTGTAGAATGTTGCCAAACTTCTCCTTCATGTGCTGTTCAAACAGAAGATATGTTCAAGCTGCTGTGACGTAACACGCTTTATGGGACTATGAAAGTTGACAATAGTACTGAAAATTTGGATTGAAGGGTTCTCTTTTTTTTTTTTCAGAAGACCTTCCAGTTTCACTTTGACTCTACCAGCTCTTTGCAAGTCACTCTGAGGCTCTCACTCAAACTGCCATCCACAAACACAGAACAAGGCGTGGAGGAGTTTCTGCAGTCAAACAGTTTCCAGAACAAACACACAGACTCTGTTGCCCCTCTCGACTTTTCACCCATTAAACCCAGTGTGTTAGTCTTGTTCTGCTCGGTCTGCGATATTCGTCTTGACTGGACTGACGGGCCCGTTGGGCTTTAGGACCCGCAGAGGGTCATCACAGGAGGAGATGGTCTCCTTAGACACGGCACCAGCCTGGTCCTGGTCAGGCTGCGAGTGGTCTTTGTCCTTGACAGCTGGCGAAGGATGTGGCTGTGATCTTAATGGATCAGAGGGGTTCACCTCCTCACTCCTCCTCTGCCTCTTCACCAAGGGACCCAGGGACCTCTGCAGCAGGGCTGGGGAGGCTTCAGGCGGCTCCTGGTGAGCATCTCGCAGCTCCGCTCCCTCCAGTTTGAGCAGCCGGTTACCACTCAGAGAGTAAAACACGTCGTGGTGGCTCAGCAGGTCTAACCAAATGCGCTGGAAGAGACAATCTTCCCCTTCCCTTTGTTTCTGTTGGGTAAAGAAAAGCAGAAATATCCAAAATGTTTAATGAAACGTGTTTCTCTTTGCTAATTTCCCGACTTAACTCAAATTAGGTGCATAAAAAAAAAGCACTCACAGAGTTGTACAGCTCTCCCTTTGAGTCCATACAGAGGAACCGTTTTCTTCTCAAATCAAATATTGACACAAAGTTGCTTGTATCTGTTCTTACTGGCAAAATAACTGAAAGAGAAAAGGTTCAGACATGCCATCATTGATTTTAATTAAAAAACAACAACTGCATTTAACAATATGTTCAACATGAAACTGCTCGACATCTTGTTTGTTTGTTTAGATGACTTGCAAAATATGTTTAGGAGAATTTAATTACAACAGATATTTTTTATCTTATCCAAACAAAAGCCATGCAAAATTTAATTCAAAACTTTTGTCATGTATAAATAATTTTTTCCACTTTTATTCTGTTTTTTTTTTTTTTGTTTTTTTTAATTAAGGGCCCTTTATTTAAAGCATGAAGCCACCTGAAAAAAATCATAAACTATATAGAGAGATTGTTTTATTCTAAGTTTTCTAAAATTAATGAAATAATCTGTAATGAAACAACAGGCAGACATACCCAGGAAGTGTCTGTGAAGGCCTCCTCTCATTGATCCACTCAGCTCCAAGTAGAAACGTCCCGTACCAGCAGATGAATCTGCCTGTGCTCCTGCGTCCGAGCTGCTCTGCTCAGCCTGCAGAAGCTGCTCAGGGCCCCGGGGCCTCGGCGCACAGTCCACCCGTACAGACGCATGTACGGCCACCAGGATGAGTGAGAGGAAAGCCGGGTGCATGATCAGAGGGGATGCTGTGCTCTCAAACGTTCAGGCGAGTGTGTGAGCCGCTACTGGAGGAGGAGAAAGTCCAACAGGTCTATTTAAACAGAGGGTCGATGAACCGGCTAACTCATTTACCAAAATGACTCAAAGGCTCCCTGCTTTTCTGTGGTTAAGGGTTCCTGCAGGCTCTAACTGTTTATGATAATCTGCAGATGAGAAGATAGTTTTATCATTCTAAATGGATGATTTTCTGATACAGATGGAGCATAAGATACTCTGTTCTAACCCAAAAACATGCAGGTTGAACTTGTGACTCCGAGGACGGGATGAAGACAGAAGATGTGAAAGGATGATTTAGACAGTGATTCAACTTTATTCATCTGTGATCAAGAAAAAAAAAGGTAAGAATATCATATTTTTTTAAATTTTAGAGAAGTTGACCTTTTACAGAGTGAAGGCTTTTATCCATCAAAAACAATAGGATAGATGAATATATCAACAGTGTTATACTGTGTTTGTTATATGATGTTGATTGGAAGTGGTACATAAAATTAGATTAATTAAGTTACAGTCTGAGCTGTAAGTAATATTTAGTGCAGCTATCAAAAGGTAAAGTCTTCACACGGTGCATATTAATGAGCTGAGCATGACTGTGCACTTTTGGCTCCCGAGAAAAATATTACACCACAGAAAACCTCAGGGTCGTTCAGAAGAGGGCAGTGACAATATTTAGCATATAGATGAAGAAAAGAAACAATAATGGCAATATAGAGAGCACTACTGTCATTTACACTTCTGTTATTAACATGTTATGACTTGGACCTTTCCTAGGTCAGTTCTAATTAAAGGTGAAATAGAGACGAAGGTTGTTTTTGGATTGCTGCGTCCAGTTGGAAGAAGAGTTGTTCATTTTCAGAGGAATTTCCTTGAAAGAAATTCTTTATTTAAATCCAGATCACTGTTCAATCATCATTAATTCATTATCGAAAAATTTTATTCTCAACATATGTTGACATTCAAGCTTTGAGTTTGACATTTCTGTACACACTGACTAAAAGCATATATATTATGCTAATAATGAGTTTTTCTTAGATTTTTTTTATTCTACCTATTTTCTTATCATTGTTAAAGGAATTCTGATATTTAAAACTTCCACTGCCTAAAACTGTTTCCCTGCGACTGCTGTGAATAAATACAATTTGATTTCATTTAAATTAATGCATTTTAAGTGTATCAGTAGAGCACTTGGTCTATTTTGCCTATATTAAGTGACAAACTGCACACATGTCTCAAAAAATGCAAGGAGTAAAGAGTAATGTAAAAATGACAGAAATCATAAAATTAAGAAGAACTTTCCATTTCAGTTTTAGTTGATTTTCATCCTCATTTTTTCATCTCCATCAAAACGCTGTCCTTCACCAGAAGAGGGCGCCACACACTGTCTCATGGTGGCTCACTGAACTTGACTTTGGCATGCAGTTTAACATTTACACTGGGACTCACAGTTTCTTCCCCCGCTCCTATAATTAACCGTGTTCAAGGGTCAAGACGCCCCATGAAGCAAATCAATCACAACAGCTTTTTACAAAACGTCTTTTATTATCATCTCAGGAATACAGTCGACTGCTGTGCACAGCACATACGTACAAAAATAAAAGGAAAACCATTTGTAATATAGTATTTTACTTACTCGTCATCATATTTTTCAGAAACAAATGATTGGAGAAGTCTGTTGTTTCAAACTAATTTACAATCATTTCAATAATCGGAACTAAGGCAGAAGGTGAGGTATATGTTAAAAAAGAGGAGGGGGACTCAGAGGAAGCACTCTCCCCTCAGTGCAGGAATAGAAAACTGAGAGAGAAACACAAAGGCTGCCGGCACACAGGGACACATGCACGCACACACACACACCACACACCACACACACGCACACACACACGCACACACACACACACACACACACACGCACACACAGTCTGATCCCAGATCCTTCTGCAGACCTCCAGTTCCCTGTGAACCAACACATTTTAAAACCAGCTGAACAGGTATGATAAGCACAATGGCAAAATCCAGACACTGGATCTGTAATCATAGGGTGGATCTCATACTTAGTCCATTCAGAACTCTAAATGCATAATGCGGAATTAAGGAAATAAGGATTCATGTTGAAAGGTGATATACCACAACCTCGAAACAACATCATGCAAAAGCTGTAGGACTTGTAACAGAGTAATATTTCTCAGCATTCAAAAATATGACGCCAAGCTGAGTTGCTTTTGGTTTTTAAACAACTGATCGAGTGTCTCTTAACTGCTTGAGGAGCCATTGTAACTTTACAATTCCCATTCAACCCTTCGCTTGTTGTGCTGACAGTGTCCTCTGAAACGTACCGTAAGAAATCAGAAGTGACATACAGTAAAAAAAACACAATGTTGTCATCAAAAACAAGTACTGTTGATCTTGCATGTGAGCTTGTTTTGATGAATGTAGAGCAAGGAGGGAAAACAGCATCCACCCCTGCTCAGTAAATTGCACTCCATTAAAAAAAAAAAAAAAAAAAATGCACCTTTTGTATATTTTGGACAAATTAGCCAAAGATACTTCTCCAACCAAATTCTCATTAACGAAAAAGCTACAAATGATCATATTCTGATCGTAGTGATGTGATAAAGGCTCATCAGTCACAATGAGTAGTAAGATGCTAAAGGCAACCCCACCCCCCCTCCAAAAAAACAAAAAAAACAATAAACAAAGGTGTTAATATTCAAAAACATGAAACATGACATCCTGGGAGTCTCAAGTTGCTCTCTTGGATCACAGTATTCAGTCCACCAGACAACCTAAGTGTCCCTTTTATCCTGGAAGCATTTGATTCTTTTATGTGGCCTTTTGCTACATAACTACCAGTTCAAACCACAGTTGGTGCTCTTTTTTCTTTTTTTTTAATCAGACGTCCCTCAGTGGCCTCTGTGTTGCCTTTTTTTCCGACCGTTCCTGTCTTTATCCTCTCCTGTGAGGAGAGCACAGTACATCAGCCTGCACAGTCAGACAATGCCCTGTTATTCCTGACTCAAGGTAAATTGATCTGATACCATCTCTACTGTCGCTTTGGCAGAAACAGAACATGACAGGAGCGCTCAGTTGGACACACACACACACACACACACGTATGCTTGCAAACACACAGACCAGATACAGCGCATTCATCTCTGCTACTGGACAGAAGCTGGAGCTTAAAGGGCACGTAAACCGTCGCTCACAGACATTTTGTCAGTGCGTTACAGTAATGTCAAAATATGAGGTAAAATATGATAACATATATTTAACAGCCTCGCTACTTTTTTTTTTTCACCAAAACTGGCCTGAATGGTAGGTTGCTACTCACAGAATATTGCATGTCAAGTGCCAAAATATAATAACTGAGTTTGTTAAAGCTCAATCGCGCCTCATTTCAACATTAAATACACTCAGGAGTAAAGAACGGGGCAGGATCCTCCAGAGTCTCTTTGCATCTTACAAGACAAACTATATGGAAGCCCTGAGAGGCAAAATATTCTGGTGATCCATTTTCTATGTTGGATCTAAACTGAAAGCAAAGAAGCAAGTTTTTGCAGGGGGAATTTAAGTTCCTTATTTTTTAAGCTATGAAAAAAGTTTTGTCAACTGATATATTTTTATTTTATTATTAATATTTTCTCAGTGTTTGTTGCTTTAATACTCATATTGTCCACTAGAGCCTGAAATGCACTACTAACCCATGTTCTGTATTGGATTAAAATCCTTTATATTGTCTTTTTGCACTTTTATTTAAGTACATATTGTTATATTTAGTTATGCAACATTGGAACATGTGGCGAATTTCACCCCCTTGTGACTGAAATGAGTATTACAACAACAAACACATTTTTCTTCACCTGACAAAAAAAAAACATTTGTTATCATGGGTGACAATTACAAAAATACTGAGCTAAGAAATTGCCTTTTTACCCTGCTCGTAAGTTATAAACACAGGTCAGAAAACAATGAGGATCAGGCTTCGAAAACTGATCACCTGAATTTTTTTTTTCTCCATTGCCTCTCAGAGATTCCCTACAACGATTTATGTCTCGATCAAGAAATAGCCTAACAGGTGCAGAGCTCGGTAAGACAACAAAAGTAGTTGAGATGGAGCAGAAATCATCAGGAACACAAAGGACGGAAAGCCTTGACCTTGGTACAAAAATGGCTCAGATGATTGGGACAAGAATCCCAGGGCCCTGTGCTGCCCGTCCAGCCTGACACCAACCGACGAGGGGCCCACCAGTCTGATGCTCAAGTATTTTACCCCACATTATTCACATCCTCGCCAAGTTAAACAAACAACCAGTGCCACATGCAGAGTCCCATTTAAGTCCTCTGTACATGATTGCTATCTTCAACTTTGCTTGCTCTTTGTCCTCGTCCCCTCGTCTCCGCAATGGGAAACGACATGTATCTGAAAGAGGAGCGCGAGCAGTTGTTGAATTCAAGTATGGTATGCTGCATACACAAAGCCCCAATCAACATCGCTCATATAACCCTTTGGTTCACTGCTTTTTGCAACACTCACTCGCATTTCACAACTAGCCAAACCGACTCAGCGACCGATCGGAATAATGCATAAGTAGCTTAAAAATCTGGGATCAGAAAGCGCAATTCACATCATCTAAATGTCGGACAGACTGAGTTACCTGAAGTATTGTTCACATATCCCAGGATCATGAATTCTGAAGCTGTACCACTCTCTTCCAAACCAAACCAGAGTATCTACGCTGTCTCAAACGAATGCAGCAAACCATCACATTCTCACTGAAGTGACATCCAATGAAACGTCAATCATTTCTGCATAAACGTGTCACTTTAAGTGCCGAATATCATCAAACCAGTGTGAAAGCCCAACATCTCCCAGCGTCCCTTTTGCTTTTTAAAGTCAACATTTTTAAAAAATAATTTGAATAAATTAGCATATTACAAAGGCTACAGACCAGATGCAACAGATTTCACCAACTCAATTTGAACTGAAGAGAAAATTACAGCAAACACAAATGGAGGACGTTTTGCTTCAGAGTAACACCTCCCTCGACCTCCGACAATGAGAAAAAATCAAACAGAGCAGCTCTCAGATGGAGCGATTCCACATACACACTTGAAATAAAGGCATGCCCACATTTACTCCTCACACACACACACACACACTCTCAATCTGGCCTGATGATCCGGCTACAAAATTTTTTGAAAGTAAAACCTGGGATTGTCAAAGCTCCCTTGGACATGGTGGGGGGGCGGGTGAGTGCTATCTCTATATCTAGCTTTCCATATTAACAAGAGGCTCCACTGGGTCCTGTGCAGCATAGAGTCTCAGTTACTTAATTGATCTAATTATGGAAAGTGAAAATAAAGTGGAGAAACCTCTGGCCCTCTAGGAATTGGGCTAAAGCCTCCCGGTGCTGTCTGAGGGAGTGATGACTTGCGTTTCATTCCTATTTCTGACTCGAGCACCACGTTTCTCGCATGCAAGGGCAAGGGGGGCCGCAAGTAGGAATTCAAGGCACCGCCACCTCATGACGAAGCAAGAAAAACCAGCGCCATATTTGCAAGTGCTCTAGTTGCCCTGACAGTGACAGAGACGATCGAACATAGAGGATGGGAAGGGCTCAAGTCCTCGATGGATGACAACAAAATACATTTTCAGTAAACAGGCATTCTTCTCTGTAGAAATTTCATGCACACATTTCTCTTTTTCTTCTTCCTCTTCTTCTCTGGATATGGTGCTTTGAGGTAATAACGTATCCATTTCATTTTCAAAAAGGATGAGCTGTCATCCACTGACAGGGCAAGGACTCAACCGATTCCAGCAAGCACCCATATAAACCGAGGGGATAAATGACCTCTCTCCATCCCCTTCATATCACAAAATGATGAAAATCATAAAAGCAGCAAAGAATGGCATTTCCATAATTTCTAATACAAAGGAAGCTACCCAAATATACATATAAAGTTTGAATAAATACTATCAGATATAGTGGTATTTCTTTCTTTTACAGTCCGTGTTGTCTTTTGTGTTTGTACGTACGTATACGGTATTTATGTTACCTGGGAAATAATCCACATGTGCAAATAAGTTTGTTATTGCCAGTTTATGCTCATCATATTCGGGGTAGGAAGTGCGTTACAGTCATGGCAGTGGTGGCCTTGTTGCCCCTCTTCACGCGGCCATGCTTGCTGAGTGCTATGTAGGAGCCTCTGTAGACCAGAGACTCGTAGGCGTTGTAGTTGTTTGGGAGCAAGCTCTCCTTGAACTTGCACTCGTCATGGAAGACTGTCTGGAAGGGACAAAGAGACAGAGAGAGAGAGAGAGAGCATGCATTTATAAAGAACTGCTCAGGAAACGGACAGAACATTAAAAAGCTCTTCAAAAAGATTCTGTGAATAAAAATATAAAGCTAAATTTAGATTGCACACAGCTATGGCATCAATGAATTC
>JAOWBC010000049.1:12400363-12417693 GCA_028566105.1 Hypoplectrus providencianus | reverse complement strand
AGGGGGGAGGGAGGGAGGGAGGGGGTGCTCAGCACTGATGGATACTTATTTTTAATAGATTTGTATTTGCCGTGGAAGACATTCAATTCTCCCTCAGAGTCGGATGACATATGATCATGCAAATTAATAGAGGGGATAGACTAGCCTGCTCATCACAGATCCATGCTTATTGACTCTGCCTCTCTTTTATGTATATTGCATTACATTGGTGGAGGTATAACTCACTGTACTGGTTCTCATTATGTACACCGTTTATCCTGCCGTCGGGGAGGATCTGAAGGTGAAACCCGATGCCCACGTTGCAGTAGAGCCTCCGCACTCTTTTGATGCCCAGCAGATAGTCACTCTCCCAGTTGAGCTCCGGTTTCTCCCCGGAGATCCCCAGTACAGAGCGGGAGAAGAGGGTCTCCCATCTTTTCTCCAGTAAAGTTGCATTTGTCCTGCTGCTCGGTAAAGGGTACGCTGACACGATCCCCAGCAGAAAGCCCAGGAGAACCACCGCGGTCAGCGTCCAGTGCGGCGTGCCGGCCTCGCAGGACATACTGACGAGGAGCCTTTGCGCAACGGCCATCCGGTTTACCTTCGGGCCACGTGGTCGAAATTAATGACCCTAAAAATACCGCTCTTCTTGTTTTGCTTCCTTCGGCATGCTGGCTGAGGGTTATTTTTGGAGCGCAGATCAGGACTTTGGGCATGAAACGCAAGCCCCGGTGCAGAGGAGGAGAGGAGACGGGAGAGTGCGCGGCAGAGCTGGAGGTGATGGTGATGGTGATGGTGAGGTTGGTGGTGGTGATTACCATGTTTTGCAGCTCCTCCGCGCCTCTCTCTCTCACACACACTCTCTCTTTCTCTCTCTCTTCCCCCCTCTGTCTCCCTCTCGGTAAGAGTTCGGAATAAATCTCCCTACCACTCACCCAAAAACCTGTTTCAACCTTTTCAGGTCTATCGCATCCCTAGATGACATCATGCTGACTTCACCGCTGGGACAATACAAGGGTAGAGAGGGCGCTGACAGCAGGAAAAAATACCAAGTGTGTGGAGAGTTGAGGGGAATAGCCTACTGTCACTGCTGGACTGCAAGGGGAGAAAGCTTATTGGTGGCGTTCAGCGGCCGTGGGACGCGATGGGGCACTCGGGCTGCTCCCAAATTGGGTCGGTGGTCATATGTCTGTCAGGCCGCTTCCTTATTTAGAAGGAAGGTGTAAAAACAGGCCCACTTGTCACCGGAGAGCAATGACAGGCCTCTTGTGGTCCCACTTCTTCTTCTGCGCCGTTCAAGAACTTCCTCCCGTAAATGTGTTTTTTTTTTCTGGGCATAAAGTGACCCATCAGCTGGACCAGAGAGCCAGCAGGGTGCCCGGGGTTCAAGACCTCAGTGCCGGCCAGCATCCGCCCTGCTGACGTGTCCTTGAGCAAGACAAGCCCTCAAGTCGTGCTCGACAGCGCGGTTAGATACCAAAAGGCCCAGACTGGCATTTTAATAAAGTATCAGATTTTAATAGTACACCATAACCCGTGCGTTTCCCGTGGTGCATTCGTGAGAACTATGAGGGGCAAACTGGAGAGGCCTGTCATGAAATGGCACACATTGTCAGCATGCCATTCCCTGCAACATGAAAGCCTATCGTCTTTTCCATGTAATAGATAATGCCACCAGCAGCATACCCATGCGTCAGTGAGGCCAGTGCAGTTGCGCACCAGCAGTCTCTCCTGCACGCATCAGTTCCCCATCCTGACCAAAGGATGGCACCATTTCCAAGTTTATTTTATCCACTCTTGTCCAGCCTTCAGTCTCCAGTGTATGTAGAATAAAATCTATACAGTGTGATCAAAATGTAACATAAAACCATATGTCATATTTTAATTTGAAATACTGCAAATCATTTGTTTTTGTTGAGAAAATTAATGTTTGTTTTTTTAAATTTTATTTGGAAAATTATTCACAGACAACATGTCATTAACAATGCAGTTCTTTTATTTTGTATAAAATCTATTTGGTAACTGCATATTTATACACAAACTGATGGATTTGAAATGAAATGAATTACAGATTTCTGTTATGGCTGGATGTATGTAGGACAATAACACAGGTGACTCAAATGACATAAAATGAAAAAAAAAAAAAAAAAAACGATCAACACAACAAAACACGATGACTTCTGGTCTGAATAGTCGGACCATTGGCACTTTTTTTTTTGTCAGAAATTAAAGAGAACATTTGGTTGAGAACAAAAGGGACTGAAAACAACTCCACCCATACAGTTAACAATATCTGCAGTGTATCTGTTAACAATAACACATATCTCAGATGAGAATTAACAAGTGGTTATATTAGAAGCAAACAGAGCCATGCTTGACGAATTGATGCAGGTTCCCTATTTGCATTGGTAAATGTAATTTAAAGAAAAGTATCTCAGTTGTGTGACTTGTAAAAGCTTTAGTTTACTGTTATTGATAATGACCATGGACTAAGTCTGCTCATCTACAATATGCTCTGTGATGTTATCAAAGCTACAGGATAAAGTGGATAATGGTAAAATAAATTATGGTGTGATGATGCTTCTATACCAAATCTATACAAATAATTTATCTTTTTCACAGAGACAGGCTTCCCTGCTGCACCTCTGAAAGATGCCCAAGAGGCCAATAGTTTTATACGTGCTATTTTGTAATAAAAACATAATAAATAAATACATATGTACAAAAATGTTTGGAAAATGTACAGGCACTTGTAAAAACAACCTTCAGCTACTGCTAGACAATATTTTCCTGTGCATTTCGGGTTGAAAAGGATCATTCGTTTGCGTGAGTGTTTCGCTCTGCAGTGGTGACAAACATGACAAACAAATCCTCCGACGTTCTTACTTTTCCCATGCTGAGTGCACCTCAGGCAATGCGATCCCTGGGGACTATTAGAAACTGTTGAACCTAATTCATCACCCCCCTCTGGAGGATCAAACAACTTGGAGACAGAACACTCAAACAAACTTGCTTACCTGTCACGAAAACAAGTAAGGTGTTTACGCCAACTGAAGGCCACAATCAATTGTAACATACAGCATTGTGTGGGTCAGGCTGAAGTCAGTCCAGTTTATTAGAACCGGTGTGTGAAAAAACTGCACACACTCGAGTCATATCATTAGCCTCACACTTAAATATTACCCATGCTTTCTCAGTCTGTCCTCCATATTATGTACACACGCACTCACACACGCACACACACTTCAACTCAGTTTGGCCTTCAGCCCATTAATATACAGTACCTACTCTTGCATCATTTTCAGTAACCAAATATTTCCATTTACTGCACAACTTTTTTTTTTTTTTTTGGTCTTTCAGGAATGGGTGCTATGAAGTGGGCTTCCGTCAGACATCCCCCTACATGTTTACACACAGCATTATGTAACAAGCTGAGCTGGATGTCCTAGATTGTCATTTGAGAAAACAGTAAAACATGAAGGCAGCAAGGAAAGTGTTTTATCAGTGTCATAAGGACAGGATAGGACACTCAAACAATGTACTAACCTGAGACCACTGTCCTGATCAGAAGCTTAGCTGGACAGGATTAGCCATCCATTTAGACTAGAATATTCTTGATTATCCAGACTGAAGACGCTTCTTGCAACATTTCCAGTTTCAGTAAACAGCTTCATTCTTAAAACCACCACAGTCCAAAACCTCACCTCAACAGGTTGCATAACAAAATTCCCATAGGGATATACAGTAAATTTGTATACAAAATATTTACAGTAAACTCTTCAGTAATTAATAGATGACACTAGATGGGAGGGAACACATATGATGGGGCCTAATGACAGAATGCAGCTAAATTTCTAACGAGGTACATATAACAGTCAGGTGACTTGTTAGGGAGGGTACAACTAACAATAATGTCCTTGCACTTAAGCAACAGAAATGGGTTGTTTGCCAGTGATTCCCAAAACGATGTTATAAAATGTGGAAGTGCTTTGTTAGCTTTAGGCACCAAAACTACCTTGTTAGGGGGGAAAACGGTTTGAATTACAGTGAGATGATGACCTAGTTACATTACACAGTTACGTACATGAGTTAATACAACTCAGCTTGACTTCTGGCTTCACATGGCACACCTACAGTCTCCTGGGTAATCATTCAGCCTAGTCTCTGCACAGATTTTTTCATTCCTTTACGGCTCAGATTCCAAAAGAGTTGGGTGCATTGTAAAATGTAAACAACAGAAATCTGACCTTTTCTTTTGCTCAGACAATCTTTTTATGGCTATTTTTTTTTTTTTTTGAGTGATTACAGCCCAGTTTCTCAGCATGTGAAAACTGTTGTACAATGTAATTTGTTTCTCTAAAGAAGCCTTTAAATTTTGGAAAGTGTTAGCATGAGAATTTCAAATAGCCAAAAGAAAAAAAAAACTGCATTAAAAACTATGGACAAGGGGTTTAAAAGCTGATGGCACATAACAAGTAGGGAAGGTCTGATGAAAGCTAATACAGGGTTGCATTAAGGGAAATGTTGGCAAAGCTTATGTGTTTTTCTTCAATCCTGGATAGACAAATGGTCCCACTTTTAATTCCATTTTCAACAATAAGAAATGCAATGCAAAGCACTCATTTGTCCAATTTCCTGTTGTGAAGAAAAGCAGGCCTGTCACATTTGCATGATAATCAGCATCCAGTTTAGCTTAATGATGCTGTAGATGGATAAACCATCAATGTGTTTCACATGTTTTGAGTACAAAACAGACTACACTTTTACAAATAGTAGATAGCTCCGGGTAAAACTGTTGAAAAAAGATAAAATGGTTAGAAGGTGTTTATCTGAGGTTGATGAGTTCTACAGTAAATCTGTTTGTGGTACCTGAGAAAAAACACGATCGGACAGGAAAAAAACAAAACCTTTTTAGAGATATTTCTATAGAATTCAATTGCATTCAGTATTGAAAGTACCACGCTGACATGAACACACGGTTCAGGTGGCAGGAAACAATACCTGCTCTAATTCAGAAACTGCGCAACATTACATGTCTCGGGTAACGTTTTCTTTTGTTAACCACTCTTCTTGGAACCTGACACACCCTCAACACAGAGCTTTCATAAAAACAAACACACGGTACGAGAGCAAGGCATTCTGGAAACAGTAGTGCATTGTTGCGTTCCGCACGTGGAACCTGAATGATTGATTAACTATTTGTGATTCAATCGACTCCAACATCTTTTGCATCCAAGTCTCAGCTTTTGAGATCTTTTTGGTCAAAGATGATTTGACTGGCCAAGTAAATGGCGATGGCACCAAAAATAGCAGAGCAGGCGACATAGGCAGTGACTGACTGTGCGAACTGAACGATCATGCCCATGAAGAGGGTGGGGAAAACCTGAGAGAGGAGGAAGGTGCTGTCTAAGATGGCAAAGTCCAAACCCACACCACGTTTCTCATACCCTGACTCGGCCTCCTCTTGTTCAGCGCCACCGGGGCTGTGAGATGAGCCGTTCTGGCCGTGTGAACTGGGGTAGTATTCATAGTTGTCCTGGTTGAAGAAGGCATGCCCATATGGTTGTGTGGATTTGTGGTTCACTCCACCCTCCTCTTCCACAGGAGTCAAATACACAGAGTCCCGATTGGATGTGATACCATTTTTATGCATGCTTTTAGTTTTCCTTTTTGGCATGTAGATCTGAAACACAGACAAGAAGAGAGCAAACCTATCAGTCATACAGCTCGACATACGGTCACTGCTTCTGAACTTATTCGATCTCTTCCTTACATCTTTCTCCTTGTGGTAGTGACAGGTGAGTGTGTAGGGCAGTGTCTGCAGTGTGGCGTACGCGTATCCAGTGAGGGCCGCCATTATAGTGACCAGGACCACACTTTTGGACAGGCAGATGACCAAAGCGGAGACTGTGAAGCTCACCATGCTGCTCATGTAGACCCACCGTGAGCCAACATGGCGAACCAAGCGGCTCATGACCAGGGAGAAGAAGGTTGAGGTAGCACACTGCAGGAACAGACCCAGACTGCCCATACGGATACCTGGAGGAAAAACACATGATGGTGGATTATAACTACTGAATCTAACTTTAAACCATCTCACATCTGCCTTATCTCTAATTATTTCCTTCTATGGCCACATCAAGTGAAACGTGCACACCATGTGTGACTCTCAACCCCATGTTTACATTAAGCTGTGATGCATTACGATGGATGAGCCTTTGGATGAGCTAGAAAGTTAACTGTTTGCTCAAGTGCATATACACACAGATACAGTCAACCCAAACAGTGTGTCTAGGACTGTTGCAGGCAACATTAACCTTAGATAAAACCTTAAAAAACCCAAGAGGGAGGCAAACACAGGCCAGCCCTTGTTTACTGAGGCAATGTGGCCTCTGGCCCGAATCTGGCCCAGTCAGCCAGCCGGACAACAAGCTTTTGGATGAGGTTTCACCAACTGACTACGGCAGAAAGTCCAAACAACACAAAAGGAGTTGCTTCTTAATTCATGCCGCCTATGTATTTATTCGGGAACTTGACCTTTTTACAGTCTAAATGAATATGTCCTGCACCTGACATAAGCAACCCAACCCCTAGGAATACCAAAACATACAACAGTGCGTTCTGGATTAAGACAATGGTCTTATAATACCCGACAGAAATAAATTACATGTTAGTTTAGTTTAGTTCTCAGTACAATACAATCTTTGGAGTATTTACTACTTTAATTTCTGCCTTTAAACTAAGTACAAGAAGTGTAATTAAAACTTTACAAAATGTCCGTAAATTGACAGAAGCCTTAAAATTTCTGTTTTCAAAATAACCTTTTTTAATATATTTTAGTCAATGGTAGGATTTAGTTATTTGAGAGAAAATGCTTAGTGCCATTAATTATAAATCCGCACATATTTATTTCACCCCTTAATTAAAAATGGTTTTAATTGTAGTACTTATCCATGGGAGGCGGCGTGACAACATGTCTGGACTGTTATTTATTTCTGCCTGCTATCAGCCTGATCTCCCAGCTCGCTCTCGGTGAACAGTGTGGGTCAGAAGTTCAGCAGCAGAGCAGAAAATCACTTTTGTGAAAGGAGTATGTGGATCGTATTACTCCTGGAAAGCAAAGCTGCCGAGCCCACTTTACAAACACTACAGAAGCTAATGAGGACCAAAATTCAAGCCCTCTGAGATAGGGGATTGAGCCAGAATGCTACCGAGTCCTATGCACAGAGTAACTGCTGCAGTATGGGAACATGGCTGTTTTTGTAGTACAAATTTCATGGATAACCAGGAGGAAAGAAGATCTTAAAGATTAAAGCAGTTAGAGGTAAAAAAAAAAAAAGAAAAAAAGAAGGAAAAAAGCCTCTGCTCCTACAGACAAAGCAGATTACCTTAGTGCAAGAAACCTCTGGAGACTGAATGATGTGGTTTAATAACATCCGCTGTGTTTCAGATTAAACAATCACAGCTCAGACAGACCTCAGAACTGTGTGCTTTGGCCGTCTACCTGACTTGAATGAACATGTTCTTTGTGTGCTGAATCCTTGACATTAATTCTTTGTGAGTGTGACATTCCTTGTGGTCCAGCAAGCACAGGGAAGAGAGACAGGGGAAAAGTAAAAAGTAAACAAAGCAGGGAGGGAGACAGAGGTGAAGAAAAGAATGTGGATGGAAGGATGGACGGACGGATGACAATGTGAGAGGGAGAAGAAAAAGTTTAAAAACAAAAAATTATGGGATTAGAAAACAGGTCAGTTGTAGAAAATGATTTGATTGATAAAATGAGAAAGATAGATGAGAAGTACATAGCCAAAAAAAAGGGGAAGGACAATTTGTGTAAAACAGGGCTGGACAGTATTCAAAGACCAGCCTCACGATATTAACACATCTGCAACTTCTCAACTTGGACAAGAGGGTCTATTTGCATCTATTTCCCCTTCACTGTTCATTCTCAAACACTGTCTGGTTAAGTGTACCGAAAGAAGGAGTTTCCCTCTTAAACTCAATGTTTCATATCTATATATGGCACCACTTTATAGGCTATAGTGACTATCAGGATACAACAGCATGTGTGACAGCATTTTGTTTGAATGAGCCCTACAAACGGCACCAAAATTCATAACGCAATCTTAATATTAATCCATCTTAAAGGTTAAATTTGAGTCAAATACAGCCAGCTAAGCATTTATGTATCTGTAAGGAATGTCATTACCAGGGTCTACTGGATTAGTAATAACTGTGATTTGCAGAGCAGGAACAGGCAAGGATAGGGACTGTGTATTTGTTTATCATTCCTGAAGTGCAGGGATGAGAGCTAATACCTGAAATTCCTTGCATTGGATGACATTGACTTAAGCATTCTTACCCAAAGGATTTGGTACTTGTTCAGTTGCATAACCAAAGAAAAATATCCACACTGTCATGTTAAGTCTTGCATCAGAGTTTATATTGATGGCTGATCTTTGCCATATATATGTCCGGCATGCAGGAACACAGGCTCTGTCTGTGTCGTCCACCTGTGCGTGAGGAATGTGAGTGCATCCTGCCCAGCTGTGACAGAGAGACAGACAGCACAGGCAGCATGGACCCTGAGCCAGTTTATGTGGACAGGAAGTTGAGGTAGAGCCATGATGACAAAGGTATGACATGCCCCAAGCCTGACTCATGCAGTAAAAATCTGTTTGATGCAACACTTTCTTTTTTTTGGTAGAAAAAAAATCAACATGAGATTAATAAAAGCATCATCTTGTAATATGTAGACAACAAATGAGCGTAGATAAGACATTATTACTGTATAAAGAAGAAATCTGACCTTCATCGTATCTTTGCTTAGACACACTTCCTGGTAATGCACTGGGCACGCCCTCATAAAGGCCTTCCCCCACAAAGTCTGTGTAAAAAAGCATGAATGACATGACGGCCATCCAGCTGCACAGTTGAGCCACACACAGCTGCCTCATCACACGTGGCACGTGGCAGTAGCTCCTGTAGATGGCTGGGGTCATAGACCAACATGTTCTCATCAGGCACAGCAAGGGTCCAAACTTCAGCAACCTCAGCTTGCACTTCAGCAGGTAGCAGCACGAGCGTGGCACACCGCACCGGCCAGGGTCTATCACAGCAGCTCCAGACTCCAGTAAAGATCCAGATCCCACCAAGCCGCTGCTGGTGGGTTCCTCGGACACCTTCATGGTGATGAGCACACTGGAGATGAAGATGAGGATAAGAAGGGAGAAGAGGCACTCTGCCTGGCCTCCTAGGTAGAGAGAGAGTAGGCCACTACTCCAGTCCAGTGCTGGCAACAAATAGCCCACACAGCCTCCCAAGCTGACCATGAAGGAGAACATGGCAAAGGCTTGGCTGCAGTCCTCTTCGTCCCGATAAAGGTCTGAAAGAAGAGCCTCCAGTGGAGTGAAGCAAACTTGTCCACAAAAGTCAAGGAGTCCAACCCCAAAGATAAGGAAGCCCACCTGTTGTAAAAGGCAGAACACAAGTTAAGATCCTGTCTAGTGGAGTTTGAAGGTTAAAATAACCAAAATGCCAATCACAAACAATAAACAGGTGTCTCACCTGGAGGGTGCGCCCACCCCAGGCAAGGCGTGCAGCTAGGACATCCGCATGGGGAATGATGAACAGCGCCAGAAGAACTCCTAAAGACAGCAGCCAGATGAAAGGTCGTCGCCTGCCATAACTGCTGTTGCAATGATCACTGGCTGAGCCAATCAGAGGGATGAACAGGAGGCCTAGCACTGGACCAATACCTGCAGACAGAACCATGGATACACAGAGGAAGTCATCGACAAGACTATCAAAGCATAAAATATGTGTAAAGGAAACAGCAAAGACACAAAGGATGTGAACAAAGTAGAAAGACAGTGAGAAAGTTTAAACAGAATTCGTACTGCTGCACAATTTTTGCCCATTTCTAACCACATTTTTTGTTTCAGCTTTACACGCCATATGCCATGCAGCTCACAGGGGGAGAGCTGACTATTCATATCAATTGGGCCATTGCACCTTCGGGTGAATATCTGAAATGTCAGAAATTTTGGTAAGCTGTTGTCAGGCTCAGGCACATTTTTCTCCTTTTTGTTATTCAGTGAAACAAGACAAGACAAGTGAGGCCAGATAAGACAGAACATAAAACATCTGGTGATAAGACATGATGAACATTACAGGGTGAAGAATGGATTTGGTAAAATGGAAGAAAAAACAAAGGCGAGAGTGCAGGGTATGTGTGTGTTAAAGATGAAACAAAGTGCTTTATAGGTTGTTGGAGCTGTGCCGCCAACAGCATATGTGCTACTTTCCTGTTACCTGCTGCTACTATATTCACTGATAAAACAAGAGAAACATTGGCAGGAAATAGCTGTTAATGTTCAACTGCATTTAAAAAAATGTTGTTCTGACATAGCCATATGGGTGTAACATTAATGACCTTCAAGAACAAAAAACTTCTCCCTGCCTTTGTGCTTTCAAATGAATCTTTTGATGAAAGTCAACAGACAGAATAGTCCACAGTGTGAACAGTGTGAGCACTCAGGTGTGAACCACTTATATTAAAGATGAGTTACTTGTTCAGTTAGTTCAATTTAAACAAGTCTACAATCATATGCTGTATACCCAGCTTTAGGAGAACAAGGTATTTTCCTTCTGAAACACTGTCACTTATCAAAAGGTCCTTAATTCACACATTGCATTTCAGCTAATGCTTTCCAAGCAGATTTTCACAATCTGCACAGCCAAAAACCCAGGTGTTGATCAAATCCCTGTTCAGCCTTCGGAGCTTACAGCCTCTACAACTGGTTAACTGGTGCTTGTTTTTTCAGCCTGCCTTCTCTCAAGCCTTCCTTTCTGCTGCCCTACCAGGGGGTGAACTGCATGTGCCCCTCTGCCATCATTGCTGTCTGCTGGTGATGGTTCCTACAGATGGCCTGCTGCCTGAAGGTAACCAACCCTCATCTTATCCTCCACATGCAGTCGGCTCTGGCTAATTAGAACACAACATGGTACACAGGGTGTTTGCATGCAGACACACATGTAATATCGAAAACAACCCAGTCTTGGTGATAGAGTCTGACATTTAAAGGTATCCTGTGGAGTCTTCATTATAGACAAGAACAATTTTGTTTACAAGTGGAGTTTCTCATCAAACCACAGTTTGTATACAGCCATATTGTGAGTTTATTTCTCTCCTCATGGACATGCTCTGAAAACAAAAAAACACAAGTAATTCAGAACATCAGAACATTGCTCTACAGTGCCACGAAGGGACAAAAATTCAACAGCAAAGAAGCCAGACTACAACACTCAACTTAACTACTTCCTACAACTGTACAAAAAGAGAAACACAGACAGTATTTGTTTCTGGAGTCTGAAAAGAACTTCAAAACCCTTCAAGATGCAGAAAAACCTCAAACCAGGCTAGGGGGGAGTACTGGCAAAAACCTCACGACACATATCCAAATACACAGGTCACGATATGATATTGTCACAATATATCGATATATCCCTAAGCATTACAACTTCATTAAAACAAAAACAAAATATGTGTTTTTATCTTTACAAAAGAATTGATAATTAAGAGTTAAAATATCAATATTTTATTGGAGGTCAAAGTATCACAATACATTGCTGTATCAATATTTTTTCACACCTCTAGACCAGGCAGATTAATAGACGAGCATAGAGGAAGATAAAGGCAGGCAATTTGAGAAAGATGGACAAGTTCCATCACTTCCTCCATTACATTTCTTCCTGCTGCAGCTGTGGAGCCCCATCATAACAACCTTCATCATCTACAGCTGAAGGCTTACTGTTTCACACATACTCTCTTTCCACTCAGTAGCTCCTCTGACCTGCAATATATTATTCAACGCACACTCACACACAGCAGCCTCTGAAAACAATGCAAGTTCCTTTCCAGCTCTGTATACACACACACATAAATCAGTGTGGTGTGTAACCTAACCCACACACCACATATGATCCCACTTAATACAGAACATGACACATTCCTCAATGTGTTTTGTTTCTTAAAAACACACCTAATAGGCTTAAAATAACACGAGTAACAGACACCTCAGTGTAAAAAAAACACTTCTCCAGTCACAGAGAGGAAACTGGAGAAAGAAAGTAACAACTGCAGGATGAGGCAGCCAACAAATGGCTATTAGATAAAGTACAAGGCAGCCATCTGAGAACCTGACACTACTGCTTGGGGAAATTAGCTTTACCCCTCCCAAGACACAATATCTATCTTCATTCAAATAACACTCCGGCACTCCATTATAATACGGGGAGATGAGAATTAGGTTGAGTGCCATTTCCAGATTGGCTTACAGTGCAGGCTGTTTGGGAGGAACCCTACAATGAAATCATTTTCCTTCATATCACACGCTAACACGGCTGTTACACAAACGGAGGATAAGAAGTGTAGATTGTTAAAATCTTTATACTTGAATAGCCACTTGTGTCATCCACACGGAGCCTTTTGGTTTGGCTGAATTGTATTTATCATCTGTATAGTCACAAGACATTGTTTCAAAGAGAAGCTTTTAGTGAAGACCATGTGAATGCTATTTGGGCTGACAGGATAATGCAACTATTCACATCGCATACAAGTAAACTTAGTTACAGTGTGTAAATATATACCATATGGGTGATGCTAACTGTGTGTGGACAGACATGCCACTAATTTGCGCGCACCAAGAGGACTGACCTTTGGAAATAAACTGACGTGTCTGTCTTAATGTTTGCAGGAACTTACTAAACCGCTTTCGAATGCAGACTACTGTAAGGTCTGAAGCTACAAGCTGCTAAACTGAATTCCACGTTGATCAGACGTAAAGGAGTGTCTGTCGGCTCAGTATCTGCTGTTGCACAAGGCCACAGGTTCTTCCCACTCATTCTGGACAGTGGGTCAATGTAAAAATCATATCAGTAAAATGTTTTGTATCTTGTATGTAAAACTTGGATGATAGACAAATTCACCAGCCACAACTGGAGGGTTTACAATGTTCCTTTGTTTCCATTTCTGTCACTGTTTCACCTCATGCACACTCATTTTTAAGCTTGTAGTTTGTAGTGTGGTGCATTTTACCCACATAAAAAAATAGCAGCTTGAAGCCTCAAAAAAAAAAAAAAAAAAAACATTACAGCTGGATGTAGTACGCATGTTGTCTGGCCTATCAAAAAGAATATCTATAAAATAACCACATGGTAAAGACTATTTTTGTATGAACTGAATACTTATAAAATGGAAAGTAGATTTTTTTTCTTACAGCAAAATTAACAAAGTGTTTTAAGTAAAATTACAGAGAAAAAAAACAAATATTATTAACTAGTTACATTTAACCGCCTCTCATCCTTCAGTTCTGTGTTTTCAGTGAATATTTGTCCCGTGTCCACTGGTCTCAGCACAATCATAATGGTTTCCCAGTTGCACTGAGGAGTGCAGAATGTAATTATATTAACGGGATCTGGTTTGTGCAAGCTGTTTAATTTTAATTGAGACTGAAATGATGTAGAGTAAAATTATTTTGACGAAAGATCACAATTTTAAGTATTATTTTGGTAACTTTTACCCTGGCAGTCATTCTTCACTCATGATCAATACAAGACTGTTGTAAAGTAAAACATCTGATAATACAGCCTATTTTAAGTATATTTCTATGATAAATGTTGTATTTTTGGCAGTGTTTTAAAGAAGACACCTTTCCAGCACACAGGTTTTGGATTTCAGAGGGTTAATCATACTGAACTAAATGAACATGTAAAAAAAAACACATCTTGAAATGATATTCCCTAAAATAACTATACATCAGGTCTATACATCATTTAACAATAGGTTTGCAATTCGTTTTAAATGCTAAAGGAACATTGGCTTTAAGTTTTGGCGGTCCACATCCTGTGCTGAATATTAACAACAGTTGTTAACATCTATTCAAATTAATAAGCCCATACATAGTATATGATTTAAAAAAAAGCTATCATACAGGGTAGAGCTAAGAAGATGTTAGTTTCAAATATTTAACCAATGGAAGAGCATATAAGGTGCATTTTCTGAAACCACAGTTGCTCCTTGTTTAGCAGTGTTTGATGTTTTGTTTGATTCCATGAACTGCAATAAGCAACAGCATGTGTCAGTGTGTGTAAAGGTTGTAGCTCTTCCTCCAGCACTTTGCTCTCCTGCTGCCTTTCAATTAGTGCCAATTTCCACCTCAACAAAACAACAGGTGATTTGTCCATGGATTTGTGTAATGGCCTCAATTATGTCTTTATGACCTGAATGGGAAAGAAGATAGGAGCCCTGAGGCACAGTTACGCCTCTGTGCAACACCCCCCCCCCCCCAACTGCCACACAAACAACACTGGACAAGTTCACGTCTTCATCTTTCAAAACTAATTTACAAAACATACATTCCCTGGAGGGCACAGCCTATTCTTCCCATGATGTTAACCACAACTAGTTTCATCATCTTCCATTTGTGGCATGGCTTTAATGTAATCACAGTTCAGAAAGTATTCAGACCGATTGATTAAAATAGAATCTAATTTCCTTTTCAGCCCTATGATGCATTTCACAATTAATATATGGCGCAGAGGGCTATAAAAATCTCTCATTTGAAACAGTTGGACAAAAACACCCACTCATGTGGTCAATTAACAAGCCATAGAGTAGATGGTTAAATCCTAGCAGGTCAGCAGTCTGTCCTTCAGAGTGTGCACACGTGCCTGTGTGTGTGTGTCTCTGAGAGAGAGATCAAACTTTGATTTCTTCAGCTCTGTTCCTATTCATTCAATGAAAAAAAACAGACTACTTCGTGAGAGAATGAGGCAGATGGGAGGTAAATCATGCACACCTTTGTTAGTTTAAAAAATTAGTAATCGGCAGTGTGATCTCACCTATTGTTTGGTGGACTATCATTTTGAAATCTTGCCATTTTGGCCATTGGTATCTCTTTTCATTTTTTTGGAGCCTAAGGTGACCATGTGTGGTCACCTTCTGCCAAGCTGACACTTTAAAGTGCATTTTAGAGCAACAAAATGCTGAATAGGAATTTTTAGGTAGCACATATGTTGCAGTTATTTTTCATTAATTGAATACACAATCACAAGACAGCAACACCCTGAAGCACACCCAAATTGACAGCTATTTTACACTAAATGGGACCATTATTTTCAAATTGAACTTCATGTTTCAAGGAGACTTCAACCAGCAACTGAGACCACAAGCTCATTAGTAAAATGTTTACCGTGATAATAAATCAAGTGAGACGTAGGCTAACTTTATTATCTGAACAGTCTACTTATTTTATATCCAGTGGGAACAACACTGCTAGCTATGAGAAAGAATGCAGGTTTCAGACAGTTTTGAATTGGCTTCCCTTTCCAGACATGGAGGTTACAGTGCACTGTGAGGTGGCTGGTAATCAGATCTACTCTTTCAGTCCTCCACATATCCTTACCTAGTACCATGGTCATGTAGCGCTCCTCCACTCCTGCTTCCAGCAGCAGCGGGGGCACGTATGTGATCCCAGCTGCCACACAGATCTCCAGGCCACAGGTCAGGGAGTTCAGCAGGACGAGACGCCACTGAGACCTCCATCCAGGCATATTTACAGGGGCTGGCTCGCCTTTCCTCCCTTCTGGGATGGCCACTATTGGGGGCAGGGTAGGGGGGAGGGACCCGGACAGGGGCAAGGGGGGGAGCTTGGTGAGGCAGATGGTGCCCCAGTGGGACAAGAGGGCTGTCGGGGAGGGACAGCAGCAAAGACACGTGGATGTCTCAGATGACCTGAAGGATTCATCCTCTTCTCAGCATTCTGGATCTAAAGGGTAAAGGAGGGTGGAAGGAGAACAAAGAGAAAATGTAATAAAACTTTTAGCAACTTTTGAACAGAGAAATGACAGACAAAAACTCCTTAATATCACACACAGTCTCTGCATAGCTTTGCATACAGTATATGATTTGCTGCTGGTTCAGAGTAAAGATATGCCATGTAAGACGGGTCAATTCCAGGTTACGACACTTGGATGTCAGTGGCCTCAGGCTGCACGGGGGATGTCAACATATGATGCTCTCTTACAACAGAATCCAATAAGGCCAAATTCCAACATATTTTTCAGAAGCATAGAAATGGAAGTGACAGTCACTAGGATATGATATTGATGTATTCTCAGAGCTCCTCACTAGCAGCTTCAGGACAGCAGGGACAACAACAGGCGGACAGAGGAGATGAGTCAGCTGGAGCAACGTGGCAAACACACCGAACCATTTGCCAAGAGAATTCTTTCTCCCTCTGCTTCTTTGCTTGTCTTTATTTAAGGCTTAAAACACACACAGTGGAGGTTTGAAGAACCAACCTTAGTTCTAATTTTTTCACCATCTCTCTCCTCCCTATGCCTCCCTTTGCCTTCTCTATAATAACTCAAGTATTAGTGGGAGCCTCTCCTTGGTTGACCCTGTCATTATCTCTGTTATTAAGCTCTGATTGCAGTGTAAGACACATGCACAATTCCTTCTTGCATAATTTCTTTGGCAGATTACTACCATTGTTCAGCCAAATGTGCAAGAGAAAGTACTGCCACCTGAAAAGACATGTAACTAGGAAGAGACTGTAAGGTAGGAGGTCGGTTAAGTCCAACATGGCAGAGGTGTGACTAAATTACAGCATGTTTTACCATGCTATGTTTAAAGACAGAGAGCTAAGTTTCACCTGATGATAGAGAAGTGACAACAAAGTCATTGGCTGTGTTATCAAGGTGATACGTTTGAGTCAAAGGTGGAGCTGCATTCACCCACACTGGACATTCTCATTGTAAAGATAACATGTTTTCTCTAAAACCAGCCCTGTCAATTATAGTCTTCAGTTTTACCGATATTCATCTAAAGGACTAGGGTGTGACTTTATTTGGAAGGACAAAAAAAACAATATCAGTCTGTTTCCAATCTGTGTGCATTCAGATATCTGTATCTGAAAAATGTAACCATTATCGTCATCATCTACCAATGAGGTGTGCGTTCTTCTAAAGCAGAGGGAAAGAGCAAGAACAGTCAGAACAGCCGCAAACACAGAAACAACAAGGTGCTATATTTGCATTTGGTGTGACATTTCTCTGCCAATGCTGCCCATCTGTTCTCCCCCAGCAAACAAAATGGATGTCATCATCCTGAGCGATACGTGGTTAATCACAGCGATGTACTCGGATCAGAGAGTGATCTAATCTGATTCATACAGTATTTCCAAAGACAGGTCTCTTGTAGGCTTTAAAAATAAAACCTTGTGTTAGGTGTTAGGTAACGTACTGAGCAAACTGATAGACACCAAATAAATGACGTAGTGTTTTTT